>CAEGAE010082618.1:0-50207 GCA_903067095.1 Girardinus metallicus | reverse complement strand
GAATTCTGACTTTGATCTCAGGAGTCTGACTTTGATCTCAGGAGTCTGACTTTGATCTCTGAATTCTGACTTTGATCTCAGGAGTCTGACTTTGATCTCTGAATTCTGACTTTGATCTCAGGAGTCTGACTTTGATCTCTGAATTCTGACTTTGATCTCAGGAGTCTGACTTTGATCTCTGAATTCTGACTTTGATCTCAGGAGTCTGATTTTGATCAATGAATTCTGACTTTGATCTCTGAATTCTGACTTTGATCTCTGAATTCTGACTTTGATCTCTGAATTCTGACTTTGATCTCAGGAGTCTGAATTTTGATGTCAGAATTCAAAATGGTCAAATTTATCATTGGTGGAGGAAAGCGGTAAGATGCCCCATCTAAAGTTTGACACACAAACTATGTAGGGGGCAAGGCAAACATGTGGAAAAAGGGACCAAAAACTTAAAGTATTTTAACCTTACATGCAAAATATGATGTGGCTGAAAACAAACACTAAACTTCATCTTGAAAACTACATGAAATATCCAGATGGGAAGATGGATGGAGTTAAATACAGAACAATCCTGGAGGAAAATCTGTTAGTGGCTGAGAAAGGCTTGAGAAATGAAGGTTCACCCTCCAGAAGAACAAACTACTTAAAGGCACTGGCAATTCTGACTTTAGTCTCAAAATCTCAACATTTTGCTCCAGGTGGCAATCTGTTTTAAAGTCAGAATTATAAGAGAAAAAGGATGAAATTTTGAGTTTAAAGTCAGAATCTTTAGGAAAAAAGTCAAAATTTTGGTGAGATTTCTGAAGCTGTAGTTAGAAATTATGATAAAAATCAGACATTTTTAAGTGTCTGGAAAGGTTAGAAAATATAATATTTTGAGGAAAAAATACAACATTTTGGGAAAGTCAAAAATTTTTTTGGTCCTCTTCCTCTATGACCTGAATCCTCTGGTGCTGTAATGTAAAATTCAGATCAAATCCCATTAGCTTTTAAATTAGCCCCAACAAAATTCATTTGAGAATCTGTGACGAGACTTGAACGTTTCTCAGAGACGCTTATATTTTACTCTGTCTGAGACTGAGCCATTTTGAAAATTCAGAACAGCAAATGTTAAAATTGGTATCTCAAAATACTTGCTGCTATAATTGCAACAAAAGTTGGCTCTTGCAGTTTGTTTTCTAAAAACTGTTCACTAAAATCCCCCCAAAAAGCTGCATTTTTAAAGCAGAACAGTTTAAATTACAGTTAGTTGCTTTTTTTGTTTTAACAAGCCACTTGAGACCGAATAAACTCTACAGACACTTATCAATTTAGAGTTCAAGTGAAAGTCTTGGTGATATTACATTCTGCCTCTTTACCCCTTTTTCAATGTTTTTCCTCTTCATAACGCACTTTACATGCAGACAGGCACACGCCATGCGGTGAGTCTCGTTTGCAGGAGCTGCCACTGCGCAGCATGTGTGCAGTGATGCAGGCTAATGCTTTCCAGGTGCCCAGAATGCGTAACATGCAGAAAGAACAGGCCATTGTTTCAGACGGGCTTCCTTATAAGGAGAACCAGGTGCGGTGAGGAGAGGTGATTGAGGATTCCTGGTCTGCTTGTGTAAAAGTAAAACGGCAGCTCCTGTTTAAACACTCATGAGGAGAAAAAAAAATCTGTAGCAGTTAATTTCGGAGAAGGTGATGAAATGGCATTGGAAACCTCTTCTTGGTCTACTGGTTGGTTTATAGGGTGATGATGATGTTGTCAAATGTCAGAAGTGTTGAAGATGGAAGTGGAAAAGTTTGGATCAGACTGAGAGATTAGAGAGCGTGTTTAGGTGTGATCCAGTAACTGTGGGAGGGAAATTAGCTTGTAGTTAAATATGTCGTGTTTGATTCAAACATCCAGCTGCAATATTTGCGCCAAACAAGGATTAGATCACTGATGAGTGAAAAATGAGCTGTAAGCTATGATTGGCTCTCGCTTTCTCTGTTACCGTCACAGTTGACAAAATTCAGAATCCTTTTATTTGCTTTTGAATTTGCCGTACTTTGGTTTTTACGTTTTCGTAACTCAACCAGAAGTTGTATTGTTATCGAATCTTCCAACCAGGTTACCCACAAGCAAAGCAACTTGGCGATCATCAACGTTAGCACTCTGGTAAAATGTTTATTCCTCATTCATAGGATAACTGGAACAATTATTTAGTACCAATAGAAAAAAAAAAAGAACTTGGATTAACACATTCATGGTCAAACTCTAAGAAAAACTCTAAAAGGTTTCTTTCCCATATTTCACAGCAAAAGGACAAAAGTTAGTTAGCAGAACTTCTTTTTACCTGTTGTAGTGACCTACAGCTTAGAAATAAAACTACTGAAAACTCACAAAATAATATTTAGCGTCACAACTACTGACTTAATTTAATTTTCCTTTATGTCACACTTAGTTTTTCCAAGAGTTTTTAACTGAAAATAGTTTTTCATCCCAAAACCTGTTTTCTTACAGTGCAGGATCCTACATATCCAGATGAGCTAAAGCTATTTTCAATGTGTATTTTTAAGTGTATTTTAATTTCCTTTGAAGCAATATTAAAGATATGTCACATGTAACATAATATCTATCTTTACAATTGAACTAAAAAACAACTGAGTTGTAGGATAGGAAAAACTCGCCACTGAACATCGATCCTGGACTTGTTTTCTTGCAAAACCCTGCAGATTTTATGCAGAAATTGATTATTATTCCCCTGTTTGTATAGTGTTTGTTAGTGATGTGCTGCGTTGTTTTTGCTCCAACTTGCTTCTTGAAGTTGTAACTAAAAGTGAAAAAATGGTCTGGATGTTGTTATAAGGCCTCCGTCTTCCAGCTCTGCTTTTTAGCTTCGACATGTGAAGAGTAACAGATTGTTGACGCATGTCGAACACGCCTAGTGCGACCAAAAATGACTCCGGCTGTTTCAGTGCTGCGGGCGATCTCTTGGCAGCCATGTTGACCGCTTCTCATTCCGCAATTTTTACAACTTTATTCTTGTATTATTTCGACTTTATGCTCGTACAACTTTGTTCTTCCAATTTTTAAATTTTTTTTTTTTTAGCGTACGGTAATCCTAATACTCCGTCACAGTAAGTAGTTAGCAAGGTAACTACTTAGTGCCAAACTAAATATTTAATTAGGAAACTAAATATTTTGCTCCAAATTATATAGTTAGGAAGCTATGTAGCTAACAAGCTAAACATTTTGTTCCAAACTAAATGCTTAAATGGAAAGCTAAGCATTGATGTACTTAGTTTGCTTATTAATTAGTTGGTAAGCTAAATGTTTAGCTAAATATTTAGCTTGCTATTTAACTGTTTAGTTAGTAAGATAAATATTTGGCTCCAAATTCAATATTTAATTAGAAAACTAAATATTTTTGATCCAAACTAAATGATTAAATGGGAAGCTTAATATTTAGCGACATATTTAGCTTACTAATTAGATAGTAGGCTAAATATTTCACATAACTTTAGCATCAAGCTAACTATTTAGTTTAGTAATTAAATGTTTAGTTTGAAACTGACATTTATAAATGAATGGATATCATTGTGAAAATACGACCTAATAAATAAAACCTGATTTTTTTTCTCTTGTGACAGACAAAGTAACCCAAATAATTGCTAATAATTTTTGGCTGTGTGGTTTTACAGATGGAACCACCGACCCAAAATCATCTGTCCTCTTTTATGATCTCATTTTGTTTGTTTTGTTTTTTTAAGTTTTGAATGTCCAGCTGGAAACTGCGTCTATTTCTGCTACATTTATACTCTGAAGCATGCATGAATGCACGTGACCCAGTCTGGAGTGAATGGCATCACTGGGTGAATCCCAGTAATGAGGAACTGCTAATACAAACCCCACTTGCTGCTGTCTGGAGTCTCTTTCATTCTCAGCATTTTTAAAAGTAGCAGCTCCCAGTTTCCATGTAGCTTTCTGGTCGACCAGTTTGTTCTGGGTTGAAGGTGGCCAGAGATGACCTCTGAACTTTAGTAGAGAACAAATGCTTTCTTTTTCTCCTCCGCTTACACATTTTCCACTTCTTCTGTTTGTTTTGTGGCAGACCGGGGTTCTCAAAGCTCGTTGGATCTGACGGAGCTGATTGGCGTTCCCCTGCCCCCCTCCGTCTCCTTTGTCACCGGATTCGAGGGTTACCCGGCCTACAGCTTCGGCCCGGGTGCAAACGTGGGCCGCCTCACAAAGTCGTTCATCCCAGATCCGTTCCATCACGACTTCGCCATCACGGTGACGGCGAAACCAACCACACGGCGCGGCGGTGTGCTTTTCGCCATCACAGACGCATATCAAAAAGTGAGACGTTATCTGTAGCTGCTTTTCTATTACAAATGTGCGGAAAACTTTGTTGATCTTCTGCTAATCTTGAAAAAAATGTAAATTCACAGAAGTGGTGTTTCCATTAAATACAAGATGCAATTAAATTCACATGATAGGTCACAATGCTGAGACATCCTCCTACCACTTCCTGTCGTCTTCTCCATCATTTCCAACAGTTGCAAGATCCGGTTGGGATGCAAGAAAATGTTTCCGTCTCAATTTTGTGAAATTATTCTGGTGTTTTAGGGCCGTTGTAGATATAAAGGACTACATTTCCACCAAGAAACTCAGAATTTTAAGATTAATCTCTGAAATTTTTTAGAAAAAGGCTTTTGAAAATTTTCAAAATTTTCTAAAAGTCAAAACATTTCTATTTCTGAGACTCAGAAATGTCCAAGTTTCTTTATTAATATCAAAATTTCCGAATTTTTTGGCAGAAATTTACTTTACTCCTTTATTAGAAATGTTTCTACAATTGTCCCTAATATGGCATTTTAGGAAATACAACTCAAATTAGTGAAAAAAGCTTCTTTTTTTTTTTATAAATTGCCATGTTTCCATTAAATAGATTTATTTTTGTAATTCCAACATGCACTATTATATGTGACACACAATTGTGGTTTGTGTGTTAATTGACCCATCAGCACCCATCTGGTTGATGCCTTTTTTTGTTTTGGTTGCATTGGTAAGATCGTGCAGCTAGGTGTCGCCCTGTCAGAGGTGGAAGACGGTGCCCAGAACGTCATATTGTACTACACCGATCCAGAAACCAGAGGTGGGACCAGAGAGGCAGCCTCTTTCAAAATGGGGGAGGTGACGGGACGGTGGGCGAGGTTTACCCTGACTGTGCAAGGAGCAGAGGTGAGCCGGACGGATTTGTGTCCTTTTTAACGACACTGAGGATAAAAACTCACATGTTCAAAAGACTTTGTCCTATTTTCTTGTATATTAAGTGGTATTTAGTTTCTCTCTTATATCTTATGCCTGGACTGAACATCAATATTTTTAGCATAAAATTTCCACATTGTTGTCTTCAGAATTAAAACAAACCAAAACGAAATTGGAGAAGAACCAGAGTGAATAATAGAACACGTTTCATTTAAGTTGAATAATCCGATTAATCCAAAGTCATATCTGAACCGTGCTTCGCTTTAGCTCTGAGGAATAGTGACACTTTGAGATTTTTCATAAATAAATTACTTTGTCAGAGACGAAAGTTATGCTTTTTTCTTATTTATACGACACAAGAAGTATAATGTATTCTTACTGAAACAGTCATTGTGCTGTTGAGCCGTGAAGCTCTCAGTAATGGCTTTGAGGGTTTTTTCTTAGAAACAAAAAAAAAAAAAAAAACACGAGCTGCTTTAATTTTTAATAACACAGTGAGAATAATAGTCGTTGAATCTTATGTTTCTCATTAATAAATATCAGAGAAAAAGAATAAACTTTTTTTTCTAGTTGTTCAGACTAATGTTCAGCCGGGCTTTTATTTACAATGCCTACAAAAAGTATTCACCCCTTTTTACTGCTTTTAATAATTGATTATAAACAATAAAATCACAACAGATTTTCAAAGTAAACTTTAGATATTTTTTGTATTTATGCACTTTTCAATAAACCTTTCTCTGATTTGTTTGTGTTTTTTTTTTTTTTTTCGCTTATTTTGAAACTATTTTCAGTGACTAGTAGGATCTCTGTTGAATCAGGGCAGTTATGTTAAAGACGGTGAATCTAACAGTCTCTTATCTTATCTTACGTTAAATGTTTTTATTTAATTATTATTTTGTATAAATAAGTTGAAATTAAAGATTTTTTGTAAAATAAAAAAACACATTTTGTTGATCATGACTGACTTATAAAAGCAATTAAATGACTAAACCATCCACTGGATGAATATATTTTATAGGCATTGTGGCTCTTCAGATTCTTAGTACCGGTACGCACTTCCTATGTTCACATCTTACACATGCTATTTTAAAAGTTAAGCTATTTTTAAAATTACTATAGAAGCTGATGTGCCTAATTTACAACTTATGACTTCCATAATATATGTTCTTTATGTAGAAAGTATTCCTGGCTCAGTACTTCTGATTGCTTCTGTCTTCTTATGCAAAAACACAAAATCTTACCAAGTATTTTTGTCTAGTTTCTAGAGCAAATATCTTTTATTACATTTGAAATAAGACCAAACTAACTTATAAGCAACTTTTCAGCAAGATGTAGGAGCTCGTTTTAAGTAAATAACTCCTTAATATTGAAGAAAAATGCCAATTTCGCTGGTATTTTTTGTACATTATATTGAAATAATAATTTGCTAATGGATCAAGTGTAGTAAAGTTAAAGTTCAATTCAGTCTGATGGCTGTTTTGTATCATATTTTGACTGAATTAAACTCAGCATAAAAGCTGGAAACATTTGTAAGTTTGATTTCTTTGCTGTAAGCATGTAGTTTGTCTTTAAATGTTCCTAGTTTTCCTTGTCGTTTCTGTTGTCCTGTCCCTTTAGATCCGCCTCTACATGGACTGTGAGGAATACCACAAAGTGGCCTTCACGAGGAGCGCCCAACCTCTGACCTTCGAGTCCAGTTCCGGGATCTTCGTGGGGAATGCCGGTGGAACGGGTCTTCCTCGGTTTGTGGTGAGTCTTTTATTTACCGTGCAAATGTGCAAAGGAGTGCAAAGTGAAGCTGCTCCCCACCCATCATGTTTAGTAACAGAGAGCCCTGTACGAAGCCCCTGCTCTGTTTGTTCTTAGACGCGTTTGACAGCTGCTAGTCCGGCTAGTTTCGCCCCTCATTCCTGATGTCAGTGTGTTTGGATCAGTGAGTTCACGGCGATGACTGAATCCAGACCCAGAATGCAGGCAGATGTGATGTTTGGGCGGTTGTCTCCGTTGCATTTTCTGATGTGAACACAGTCATCTTTGTTGGCAGCTTTACGGCCACCACAAGAGACCCCAGAATGAAAGACCACATGTGTCTGAGTGCTGTCTTCTCCGATGAGAGCTCATAAATGGCAAGCTGTTTGTGATTTACAGGTTTGAAATACGGCTGAGCGTCTCTCTGAGACGTTGAATTGAACCTAATCACTGATAAATATGCTAGGATAGAAAGCCCACAGTAGCTGTTAAAAATACTCTGCACCTCCTGCACTTCTAACCAGCTAAACTCCAATCAGCCATCTGTGTTGTTGCAAAGGACAATAAAACAGTAAAAATTCCAGGGATTTCCTGAAAATATGCATCGTTTGTCTAATAATAGTGGGGAGAAATCATTTGAGGTGAACCGAATATCAATAGTTTGTTTATAGTTGGCGGTTTTTATAGAATTGATTTGATCTTTTATCAGGATCATCATCAAAATCTCAGGTTTATATTATGAACACCAGTAAGCCTTCTGAAGATTAGATCATTTTTACACATTTTAAAACATTTTTTGTCCCCCAACTGTCCATCCATTCTTACATCCTTCTTTCTTTTAGTCCACATGTGTCAAACTCAAGGCTCTGGGGCCAAATATGGCCCACAGTAGCTTTTTTATGTGGCCCTTTAAACTTCAAATTACATCAATAAGTCCTTCCAGTTTTTCACAAATGTGCTAAATTCACACAAAATCAACAGATCCCTATATTTCTTGCTGATTTTGATCAAATTTTCTCAGAATTGGTCAAAATCAAGGGGTTTAAGTGACTTCTGCTTTAGCCTTGCTTGATGTCAAGTTATAGTCTGTAATTGATAAGGTAGGTAGTAAAAAGTCACATTTAACATCAGACATTAGCACAAATATTGTAAAAAGTTCTTACAAACATTTCACCGCAAGATCTGTCGTTTTGATTGCAAAAAAAATTTAAAAACAATCACAAAATCTTGGACCAACAGCTATTTATTGATATTTTGACAATTTAATTGGTTTTTTCAATATATTCTGTCAGAACCGGCCCTTTAAGAACAGTCAGACCTTTGATATGGCCCAAAATGAAAATGAGTTTTAATCTATCCAAATGTCCATCCATCTTTTCATTCAGTTTTCTATATGCCCAACCATCAATCCATCAGTCCATCTATCCATCTGCGCATCCTCAGTAAGTCTTAAATTCGTTAATCTAAATTCGCAAGTTAATTTTGTCATGACTATTTAATCTCTTATTTGTTCAAGGGACTTTTCTGTCAGGCGAAAGTTTAAGTCGTGCTCCTCTATCTTCACTCTGTGACTCGAGGCGGTTGTGGCTACCGCTAATTAGCCGCTAATGTACCCTTGCTATCTAGCTAGCTTTTGGTGTTTGACTCGACATACAAAGAGCGGCAGCTTACAGTTGAAACACAACAAACGGGACGCGACAGCATAAATATGTTCAATAAAGTTGAACATTTTTCAACGTACCTGTGTGGCATTACAAGCTCACGTTTGTACATTTACTAGCGGAAAATTTCACTTTCATGAATGTCACCGGAGAAGAGCTAGTGATTGTCAAGCACTTTTAGCATAAATTTATGTCCAGTTGACTGGATAAAGTTTGTTTTCACCACTAGCTCATTATGTGACGCTAGCTGCATTCTCTGCTAAAAAATATTTAAGGTTAGCACAAAGACGCTGCTAAGAGCCACAAACAAACCCCAGAAATTTGTAACTTTGCTAATTATGATTTCAATATAGCAGGATCCCCCATATATAGCATTCCTGTCTCAAATTGTATTCAAGTTGGCATTAAAAAGGGTCTTAAAACGTCTTAAATTTGACTTGGTGAAACCTTCAGATCCTGTGACTCATTTGTCCATCCATCCATTCGTCCAAACAGCCGTCAGCTTGTCTCCTTCCTGTCTCTGGTTTATTATTTAAAATATCATCCTGTATAAACATCGACCATAATTTCATAGTGAATTTGGAACATTTGTAATTTATGAATGGACTGACTGACATGAAAAATGGGAAACATTCCCTGGCAGTTCACAAAAACAAGTTCAAGTTCAAGAAACTATAAGTTCTTAGTGGAAAGAGGAGGAAAAAGGTTCCTATCGTAAAAGTTTTACATGGTTAACATGTTATTAGAGAAATCTGAGAAGCTTTCAAAGACCTTCTTAGAACCAAGGAAGGAGTTTGTTTTTATTGAAGGCTCCTTTTTTGGCTTCAGACAGGAGTCCATTTACTTTTGGAACAATCCATCCAGCAGTTGTCTTTCATTTCCAGTTGAGGAATTTAAACTAACTTATGTGGATTTTTATAAATCTAAACCAGCACCATCTTTCTCTAAACGCTTTAAATCCTTAAAAATACAACTCTGCTTTTATTTTCTGGGGACAGAAGGCTTTAATTAGAATCATTTCAATTTATACTATTGATTATTTCAAATAAACTTGGTATTGTTTAGTCTGTTTCAATCAAACTCCAGTACATTTGTCTGGAAAGCCCAGTTTGTTTGGGGAGGTAAGAATGATCGAACTCTGATCCGGACCAAAAGAGTGAACTTTGGTCTGCCTACAAACTTAAGTCTTGGCTTGGTTGAAGTGAAGTTCAAGTGTCTATATGAATGCCAAACAGACCGGAGGCCGCTCCAAAAGTACGAAGCGGGCTATGGCGCAGGGCATTCTGGGTAAGTACAAAAAAAACAAAGGTGTGGCTAGCGCTAGCAAGAGGAATGGCTTGTGGTCTTTTACCAAAGAAAAAAAGAGAAATCCTACAGCTGCTAAAAGTTGACGCTACTCCATTTTTGTTTATATTTTGTGAAGAAGGAAATTGAGCTCAGTGTCTTCTTCGTTTCCTTCAATAGTTCCTGGCGCAGCGCCCTCACAGGCGAGGAGGAGAACTGGTGTTTGGATTAGTTTGGATCGTTTGACACAGTCCAGTGTCAAACAATTGATACAACAGAAAATGTAATAAATGTTGCAATTTTGATCCTGATAGTCTACCGGACCATCAAGTATGTAAAGACCCTAAGTTTATCGAATGCAAGGTTTCATTTCCTACTTTCTTTCAAAACTTAAAATATTAGAAGAAGTATTTTTTAACACAGGGCCTAACTTTTTATAAGTTGGACGCTGTGACCTTTCTCTGCATAGTCGTCATTCTTTGTCATCCGTCATTGTGATATTTTTATCTTTTTTTTTTTTTCTCCAACCTCGAGGGAAAGAATTTGAAGTATTCAGACTGCCGTACAACCACAGCATCTTAATTTTTTTTGTACGTCTGACTGTAAAATACTGTTTGCAATTAACTTTGCTTTTATGGAAACTATAAACTACATTGCATTTTGTGAATGAACTGCTGGATTCCCTCCATTTAGGAGGGAATTTGCATGTCATAACTTTGCTATTTTACCATTTCTGTTCCCTAACTATACAATGAGAGGTTGGCGATATAGATGCTCAGATTAAAAATGGTTGCTATAAGACAAGGGATCTCATTCGTAGGTCCTACAGCCTCTTCAGAGTAAGCCCCGGGTATTTCATCACTCCTCTGCCCCGCTACATTCAGACGAGGAGGAGCAGTAGTGTCTGTTCAGCTGCTCAGTGTTTGAGTTGGCAGCTCAGTCAGAGATCATCTCTCAGAGAGCAATAACAGGCCTGATGCAGCAGTGGCTTTCTGCAGCCGTAGCCTCACCCGTGGCTTTGGATGAACACACAGGAAGAAGAAAGAACAATAAAAGTTTAACTAGGTCTTACACCTGGTCTCATTCCAGCTTTCCAGTTTGATTACGTCTGTGTCCAGCACTTCATGAACCCATTGCTACTGTTGAAAGCTTCCTTCCTAAAAGTAAGACGTGTTTTCGTTTTGATAATAAGGTAAAGGTCTTAAGGACACATTAGGTTTAGAGGTAAAGACGCAGCCTGAAAACATACACTGCTGCAGTGTTGATGCTAAATGTAATTAAGGGAAAAAAATGCATTATAAACAATCCCATGAGCCTTTGAGGCAGTGGAGATTAATCTACTGCTTTTCTAACTTCCTGCTTCTGCTAGCTGTGCCGCAGTTCTGATATTAACTTTCGATTTGAAGATTCAGCTTACAGGAGAAAAAAAAAATCAGCCCACGAAAAAAGACCTTCCTAACTCCTGACCTAATGCCGCTGCAGTACTTTTACCTCAGTTACAAAATCTTCTAATTATGGAAAAAAACTCCATAATTTATTAAATGGGAATTCTGCATATTCAGAAGGAAATGGATCTTGTTCCTTTTGTAAACTGTCTCGGATGAAGTTTCCTTTTGTTTTTTCAGAAAGAAAATATTTTAACCCGCTCAGATTGTTGTTTAATGTAAGATTTATAAATCAATCTCATTCCCCTTTTGGGTCCTCGGACCAAACTGTGTTATGATTGTTTACATTCATTTAATTAATTAGCTGAACATGCAAACCAACAGAGTGAATGAGTGAATTCTCATTTTGAAGCTGCAGAATGGATTACGTGGCACATTCTTTGTTTCAGATGTGTTGTTTACTGCACAAACAGATGTCTGTGATTTGGCTCGCTCCACCAGGCTCTTATCCACCCATTCCTCTTCTTTCTCTTCATTTGCTCCATCCGTCTCTGTTTATCACTTCTCTACCACGTCGAGATTTCACAGGCAGAGCCTTGTTCCATTAAAAACAGGTGTTTGTCTTCTGGCTTCATCTTTACGTCAACATATTTGGCTGAATCTCCTTTGGGAATGAAGTCTAGAAGGACTTCATTCCCACCTGTATGATCCCATAATGCAGCTTAGACCACCTTTAAGGCAGTAATCTGTAAATAAATAGGAAAATAAAAAGTAATGTCGCTATACCCTAAAATTTAGGGCTACATGTCAAGCATTTGACTCATCTGGATATCTTTAAAGTCTAAAAATTCCCCCAAAGCTTTATCAACGAATTAAATCAATGTATAAAAATAGAAGTTGGTTAATTTTACTGCAGACCAAAGCAAGAATCACATTTACAGCCAGTATTTTTTGGTCTCTCTCCTGGCTTTACAGGTCATAAAAACTTTTATTTTTTCCTATTTTTCTTTGCAAAACAGTCCAAGCTCAGTCAGGCAGCATGGAGAACAGCTGTGTGCATAAGCAGCAGATTTAAGTCTGGACTTTGACTTGGCCCGTCCTTCAATGCGTTTCCATTATAAATGTGCGCAAAACTTTTCCGATATTCCGCTAATGTCAAAAAATTAAAATTTCGCAATTGCTGTGTTTCTATTTAAATAAGAAACATAATTAAAACAAAAGAAAAGTTTGACTATTGATGAAAAAGTACAATTTTCACTGGCAGATTCATCAATATTAAGCAATTTCTTGCTGAAATTGCTTAATAATTCAGAATAATTTAGTTTTATTTCAAGTGTATTAAGATATTTCCAGTAGACAAAAACACCTGGTAAGAGTTTGTGTTTTTGTAATGTTATGAAAGGTTTAACTCCACCTGCGCAGTGAGAATCCAGCTGGAGGTGGAAACCTCAAACCATAAAATAGTGTCAATCAAAACGAGGCAATGTGACAATTGTGTTGCATTTGATTTAATTTAAAGTTATCAGAGTAAATGAGGCGAAAACCATGAATCATTTCCTCGAGCTGCACTTATTCTGGCCTATTACCTTGAAGTTTGTGGTTTAATGTGACTAAATGTAAAAAGTTTGAGAAAGGTTTGGTAAATATTAGAGAGACATCACAGTTAAACATCCATAAAAAGCGCATATGAGGCACTAATGTTCATCGCTCTTCACCGTCTGCAGGGCTCCATCCAGCAGCTGGTGCTGAAGTCGGATCCCACGGCTCCAGACGACCAGTGTGAGGAGGACGATCCTTACGTGAGTCTGCCTTAAAAACTCTGCTTCCCTCTGCAGGAGCACACAGGAAAACTGCTCAAAAACCCATGGGTAGTGCGCCCTCTGCTGGTGGGAGTACAGTATTGCAGCATACTCTGAATATGACATAATAAAAACAAGAAATATTTTCATTAACTAAAAAAAGTAAGACTTTGCAGAACTTACTGGATCTGTATTCACAAAACTACTGGTATACAGAGAAAATGTTTTGGTTTTTTTTGGTTTCTCATAAAAAAATCCACAACATCTAGATTCCAGTTGGGTTTTTCTTTCAGGCGGTTTATCAGAAGGGCCATCACATAAAATGATCTATTCAGTAAATATGTGTTGTTTGAATTATGTCACATTTTAATTTTCAGAAAAATTCAGAATTTTGGATTTAAACTACATTCTGTGAGCAATAAACTTCGAAATTACAATAAATATAAGATTGAAATATTTCCCTATTTATGTGATGAATGTATGTAATATATGAGGCAGGCCTGTCACTATAAACAATAAATCAATTAATCACATGACAAATTAACAGAAACTCAATAATTGTCGTTTGCTTGATTTATCCTTTTTCTCTTTTCGCTCCCTTTTTACCAAAAACTGAATGATAAAATTCTTCAGTCTGGTGCTTCGGTCTCAACTAAACCTTTTTTTTAAAAGATATTTCTGTTTTAGAGGCTTCATAATTCATTTTATTTGTTGTTTATGTTGTTTTCTTTATTTATCTTGGATATTTCAAATGTCGTCCAGTTCCAGCGTTTAAATGTTCATTAGAATTTAAATTTTATTGATCCTTGAGAACGTGTCCTTGCATTATTACGCCATTATTGCTATTATATTCCTTGAAAATGGTCTCAAAACTACAATATTATCGCCTATCGCAATAAGTTCTGGGACAATTTATCATCCAGTAAAGTTTGTCATCGCTACAGGCCTAATACGAGGTCCATTTTCTGAAATGTGACAAAAAAGATTGAACTTTTTCACAGCTTTGAATGTAAATGTACCTCTATTACAGTTAAAAAAAATTTTTTTGTCCAGTAAGATGATCGGTTTTCCCTTTACAACACAGGTAGTCTAAGGTGACATGTCAGGACTCCTTATATGGTCGTTCCTCTCTGTCCTACAAAGGCTTGGCTCTTTTGATGCATTTTGTGATAAAAAAAATCCATATTTTCATGTTGGTTTGATTGATGTTTCTGGCTCTAAAACGTGTTTTCTCTTAAATATAATCTATTAATCTTGGAATTATGCTTTTTGAGAGACTGATTTTCTTTTCTCATCCTCCAGCTTGAATTCTGATTATTTTTCCGTCCATTTTCTCTGTTCAACTAAATGTTTATGTTGTGACCCCAATTCTTTTACTCCCCTGCTCCCTCTATTCCCCTTGCTTCAGGCGTCTGGTTTTGGGAGTGGAGATGAAGATTACGACGACTCAAAGGAAGGAGATGAAGTTAAGAAGATTATGGAGGAGAGAGAATACCCCATGGTGCGTTCGCGGTGCTCCTGTTTTTTTTTGCCATTTCACTGAGCTGGACCCAAACCAAAGGGAACAGCTCCTATCCTTGCAGGCCTGTTGGAGACTTGAACGCCCCGATATATGCTGCTGTCTGCCAATTCAGTGCTCTCAAACACACACCGCAGGGTGCCGGGTTGGCAGACAAGGGGGGGAAAGTCAGCTACATTATTACACTTCCAGAAATAGCTCCACAGGGAAACCTGTCGGATTTATTTCACTGGCTGGATGAAAAGATCAGTATCCGCACCTGAAAGTGTGTCTTGTTAAATTAAATCTTGTTGTCACCCAGTTCTGACGGTGGCCACCAGGAACAACGTAGCTGCAAAATATCAAATTATATTCCAAGTCACTGTGAAAAAGAAATCTTCTCCTAAATGTTTATGATAGAAAACAGTTAACTTGTTAAATACAAAATGCAGTTTTATGTGTTGCACAACATTTATTGTTTTTTAAATATAGTTCTGTAAATGCCACATAATGCACAATGTTAAGAATTATTTCTGAACAAATCAAGAATGGTACAAATTTTGGCACAAAAAGAAATAGAAATAGTTTTTCCTCTTAAGGTTCGAAGACCTTTTTATGGTTCAGATCTCTGACTTTGTTTATAAATAAATACATTTAAAAAAAAAGCTTATTGTTGAGCAAATAAATAAAAACAATCACAGCTTTTTATGTGATTCTAGACTTTAGATTCTAGACTAAACACTAAGTGTGCTTAAATATTATGTTATCAATCAAATCAATGCAGTTTTTATCTGTTTACTGCCAAATTATATCAATCAGTCCCTCCAGTTTCTTGAGAATTATCGTGGAAATTCATACAAAATCAACAAATCCCTGCACTTTTTATGCTAATAATTGGGAGTTTATTGCAGATTTTTCTCAAAAATTATATAAAACTTTCTTACTTGTACTAATCAGCTGCTTTAGCTTTAATTCATGTCAGATTATAGTCCATGATCTATGCAGCAAGTAATAAAAAGTCACATTTACCGTCTAGATAAGCTCAAATATTTCCAAATTTGCACCACAAACACTTTGATTTTTATTGCAGACGATCACAATAAGCATCACACTGAAACAATGCTGAATAATATTTAATTTTAAGAATTCATTCATACTTTAATAGTTTGTGAACAGGTTTTATCAGTACATTCTGGCACAACCGGCCCTTTAAGAGCTTTTATGAGCTTTATTTGGCCCAAAACAAAAATGAGTTTGACACTCCTGGTTTGGCATATTATATTCATATCAAACTAAAATCAAACATCTCTGAAACGTAAATGTCCTTCAGGTTTAGGTCTCATTTGCCTCATCAAAGCTTAAAATGTGGTTTCCGTTTTCCGTACAGACATCTTGAATGATGTGTTTTTAATCTTTTTAACTGCCTGCTAATTCACCAGCAGCCACATTGTTGATGTTTGGACTGACGTTTACCAAGTAACTGCATCTGTGCTCAAAGCTGTGATTTGCTCTTTGGTCTTCCTGCCAACGTTTTGATGGGGAAATTATGCAGCAGATCAGGTTTGCTTTGTAAACATTCAGTTGCAGCCAGTAAACAATTAAACTGTAAAATCTGGAGCAGATGTACAATATAGATCTGACCTCAATGGAGTTTAATGTAGGAAGGAAGTGGCAGTCCTCCATAATTTCTATTTTATTTTTTATTTTTTACACATTTCAATGGTTTTGTTTTTTGAATATGTGAGCTCGTATTTGTGGTTTGTAGCTTTTTCCAGCACCGGATCCCACATATGGCGTCCCAGTCCAAGCTCCGCCCACTGAACCGTCACCAATCGATGATGAAGATGGAGATGATGAGGAGTCATCTGGCCATGAGTTGGAAATGACCACCGTAAGAGGTAAACCATTATTATTGTTATTGTTATTATTGCAATTTAATTACTAACAGCACTTAATTTTATAGTTTTTTAAAGTATGTTAAAATATATTAAAGTTATATTTCTTATTCTTATACAGTACTAGTAGATTGTAATTACTCATCTTTATCATTATTCTATTTTTATGTATTATTATTGGACATTCATTATTAAGTTAGTTAAAATACATGTTTAAAAATAAATTAGCAAATATATTTGTTTAAAAATGGATTAATGCATTCATTTATAAGTTTCCATGATTTCTATACAGAACTAATAATATTTGATTATAATTACAATTGTTTTCATTAATAAGTTCCAACTTTTCATTTATATTTACATGAAAACATTTATTAAACATAAAAGTTTATTAATTATTTGCATTAATTATTGAGTATTATAATTTTAAATATTTTCTGTGATATTCTCTTGAGCACCTGTTGTTGTATTTCAGAAGATGGCCACCAGATGGTGCTAAAGAGGCGCTTTAGCTCTCTCATCACTGTATTCTTTTCTCCTGACCTGCAGCAAACCAGCACGTCTTTCTCATTCTGCACTGTTTGTTTTATAGCTGAAACTGAACTGATGAGATATTCTTGACGCGTTTTTCTGACAGCAACAACATCTCGGGCGGATGCCTCCGAGAGACGAGCCGACGCTGTAAGTTGGCTTCTTCTCCTGGACACGTTTTGCACTTTAAGCACGTTAATGTGCAGCTCTGTGACGCAGTTTGTCCCAGCTACGCGGAGCTGAATCTGTCCTATTTAAAGTTATTGCAACAGAAACCTTCCTTTCAGTACATTGACCTGGCTGTATTTATTTGTTAGATTTATCGTTGATGAAGGTATTTACCTGAATTATCTTTAACATTCAGTCCCTTCAGGTGTCTACAGGGCAGAAGGGCGAACCAGGTGAACAAGGTCCTCCAGGACCTCCTGGCCCTCCTGGACAAGCAGTAGGGGGGGGAGGGGATCCTGGACCAAGAGGTCCTCAAGGGCCAAAGGGACCTGCAGGCCCAACTGGGCTTCCTGGGAAAGACGGCGAGCCCGTGAGTTTTTTTAACTCAATCTTCTTGTTTGTTTGATTTACAGCAATCAGCAGCTTTCAGTTTTTTCCCAGAGCAGCAGTGATGTGTTGTTTATCAGCAGAGTACACACTGATGGATGTGTTTCTATTTTTATCTGTTCTCCAGGGGATGAAAGGTGAACGCGGGCTGCCAGTGAGTAAAAACTCTTTCACTGACGCTTTACTGTTAAAGGTAAAATCAAATGAGATTATGTAGGAATTATCCAACATGGAGGACAAAACGTAGGAAGGGATTCTAAATATAAAGGATGTGGCTCTCTGCCCAGGGCACCGCCACGTTGGGGGAAAATAGTTGAAACATTTTTTATTTGTTTTTAGGTGCACACTCTTCTCTCTATGACCAGTGATGTCAGTAACGCGCAGCTGACGTAGCGAGAAATCTATTTCAAATCCAGTAGTCGGACTAAAGTTACTTATCGAAATCACTTTGCGTTACTATTTTCTTTTGTAATTTAATTTAATTTCCTCTATGCGTCTTGGGGAGTAACCGCCGTTTCTATGACAGTATCAGCAGCGACAGAATCATAAACAATGGAGGGAAGAGGGAGATGCGCATTTTGTTGCTGGAAAAACAGGAACTATTTTCAGTTTCGCTCACCAAGTACGATTATTATAAGCGGCTTTGGGCTTGTTTTTTTCTAAAGTCGCTTGCAGATTTAATGAGTCGCGAGTTGTGCTTCTTTTGGGCTTGGAAGTAAGCAGACATAAACCCCAGAATTTGTCTGACATCCAGTTATTTTTAGTCTGACTCTTAATTGTCCATCATTTCCCGGATGATCCGTCCCGCTGTGTCTTTGTTGATGTCAAGTTCATATATGACCTGTGAAAGACGCCGAGCTTCGCGTTGCGCTCCGGAAAACTGCAAACATCGAGACTAATACGAACAACGCAACGAACGTGAAAACGGCCACGAATGAACGAGTCCGTAAAGTTGTGCAACTAAACGCCATTATAATTATTAATATTAAGATAAGTGTCACGAATCTGTGCAGCGGGACATCTGAGCTGTGAAGCGGCAGGAGGAACTCTGTGCGCTTCAACAGCAAACACAGGGCCGTAACGCAGAACCTGGAGGCTGGGGCGAGGGGGGCCAGGGGGCAAAATCCTATTTAAAGTTTTCCAGACAATAGAAAGACACAAAAACACGCACAAATTACTAAAGTTTTTTTTTGTACTGTTGTAACCATTAAACAATCTCCCTTTCAGTTCAATCATATAAGTGTAGATACATTGTTTATGCTGCTATTATAAAATAACTTGCTATTAAGTATTGGCAAAGATCAATGTAATATTCACAGGTGGCGGAGCGTTGTTGTTAGCACCTGCTGAAAGTAACTAAAAAAGTTACTTTTAATGTAACTTAGTTACTTTCCAAATCAAGTTATCAGTAATCTAAGTTACTTTTTCAAGGAGGAATCAGTAATCCGATTAAAGTTACTTTGTCAAAGTAACTATGCCATCACTGTCTATGATACAATACTAAGGACATTATAGATAGAAAAAAAGAAAAGTAAATTTCTGCCAAAAAAGTCCAAATGCCAAAAATATTCTGAGATTAATTAGAAAAAACTGAACATTCCTGAGTCACAAATTTGCTAGAAAAAGCAAGGAAGTTTTGAGATTCATCTCAGAAAATTTTTAGGAAAAAGCCTGAAAATTTACGAGTTTGAAAAATAAAAAAATTTACAAGATAAAACTCAGAAATTTTTAGATTAATCTCAGAAATATTTTCAAAAAAAGTTTGAAATTTTCAACATCTGAAACTCAGAAATTTCCAAGTTTGTTTTCTCAAAATATTTTGGTAGAAATTCACTCCTCCTTTTTTATTCCTTCTTCAGTGGCCTTAATACGCCGTTGTATCTTCCTGATCTCCATTTTTGTGCTAATTCTATTTGACATTTTGAGTTGTTTATCTTAATCCTTAATTTTCTTATCTGGGTTTTCAGCATGGTTGAAATGTTGGTTTTTGTTTTGTTTGTTTTTTTCCAGGGAGCAGCAGGATTCCCTGGACTACCAGGAGATTCTGGTTCAAAAGGAGAGAAAGTAAGGAATAAAGTCTAAATAGTGAAAGAAAAACATCCTGATGGGACTTTGTGCTCAAACACTTTCCAACAGTTAATGTTGCTGCTGTCTTCCTCAGGGTGATCCTGGCCTGGGGGTTCCTGGTCCTCCCGGGCCTCCTGGACCTCCTGGTCCACCCAGAAAAGCTTTCATGGTTTGTTCTTCATACATTTCTTCTCTTTTTAAGATGTTGATGCCATAAGTTCACTTTAAGGTCCTGGTTTTAACTGTGTTTTACACAGGAGGGCTCAGGATTCGAAGACTTTGACAGCGATACAGAGGTTGTCCGGGTAAGGAACAAAACAGTTTTTACCACATTGTAACCACAGAATGTCATGTAATTTATTTAGGTTTGATAAATTAGACCAACACAAAGTAAGAAATTTATCAATAATTTCCCTTTAAGAAAAATCAGTTATCCAATTAGTAGATAGAGATCACCTTTTCTTTAAAAGGGATCTATTATGCAAAGTTTACATTTTGCACGTTTTTGTTCTTCCATTTGGGTCTCAACTGCTTCTAAAAACCAACCAGATGCTGTTTGGTGTCTGGAGCCATTTCAGAAACTTCCCAATTATTAAGTCACATTGATCCGTTACCTAGCAACCCAAACAGAGCTGGTTTTACCTCTGTAGTCGCTGTACAATGGCTACTGGAAAAGACAAGTATTTTGTTGATAACTTGTTGCATCCTTGTTGGTTGTGCAGGAGTTTCTACTAATGCTTTTCAAACATGTATGGCTGTATAATTGCTCATCTGTTTGCAGCCATTTTCTCGTGCGAGTGTAAACGTTGAGTTGGGGGGCGTGGCCAGCAGCAGCTCGGCAGGATTTAAAGTGACAGAGACCCTAAAACAACCTCTTTTCAGCTCATTTAAAAATGTCACCCTATTGTGAAAAAGAGTTTAAAAATAGGCGGAAACTTCATGGTCTAAGAATGAAATTTGTGCAAAAAATGTACTGAACATGTTTTGTATAGACCATAAACATAGCATAGCCTGTTTGGGGTTAAAATATTAATTGTCAACCTTTTACTGTGTATCCTCAGGGCCCCCCGGGGCCTCCAGGCCCCCCGGGGCTGCCTGGCCTCCCAGGGTCCTCAGCTGGCGGTGTCGTTCCGGGGCCTCCTGGGGCTCCTGGGAAAGATGGAGAAAACGGAGAACCGGGACTCGCTGTGAGTTTTTCACCCTATCTCATTTTAATCTAAACCCGAAATGGGATTATTTAATCTCAGCAGTTCTACAAAGTTCTGCCCGTCTGGTGCCAGAGTCGGAGCGCTAACGTCTGTCGGGGGTCGGTCATGGTGGGCCGCTGTGTTGACTTTCAGAGAAAACACGCCGCTAACAGAATCACGCAGCTCAAATCACCAGAAAGAGCATAATAAAGAAAGAGGAGGTCATATTAAGTAAAGCTAGCCAGGCGCAGCCCGGGGCCCCGCCTCTGGCTGCACAGTCGGCCCCTGAACGAGGACCCTCCGCCTGGTGGCTGGCCAGATCCACGCTCAGGGAAGTTTATCAGCTAAGAGACAAGATGCCTTATGGGTAAATTAGTGGTGAGATCTGCAAACACTTTTCTGGAGAAAGATTTGGTGACGTTGGTGCCTGGTGACGTTGGGCAGAGCATTAAGAAACAAATAACCGATTCACATTGACTCATCTTTCTTTCTTTCTTAGATTCTTTCTCTCTTTTTTTTCCTTCTTTCTTTCTTGCTTTGTTCCCTTTCTTGACTTTTACTGTTTGTTTTTCTATTCTTTCCTTCCTTTTTCACCTTTTCCTTCCTTTCCTGCTTTATTTTTTGTTTATTCACTTCCTACCTTTGTTCTATTCTAACTTTCTTCTTTCCATCTTTCCTTCTGTCTCTTCTTCCTTTTATCCATCCTTGACTTATTTCCACAATTTTTCCCTCTTTCCTTGTTTCATTGATTCCTTTTTTTTCTATTATTTTCCTTCTTTCCTTCCTTGTTTGTTTTTTTCTCGATTTTCTTTTGTATTTTCCTTTTTCCTTCCTTCCATCCTGCCTTAACTTCTTTCCTACATTTTTTTCTACTATTTCTTTCCTTCCTTTGTTTCTTCCTTTTCTTTTTTCATTCTGTCCTTTGTTGCTTTCTTTCCTTCATTTGTTTTCCTCTTTCCTTCCTTTCCTTCTTCCCTCAATTTCTCTCCTGTTTTTCCGTCTTTCTTTAAACATTTATGATTTAGCCTGCTTGTTTCTCATTCATGTTAAATTTCTTTAATAAAAACATCTTCTGTTCTGTATATTATTCACATTTTCTGAGAATTAGAAATTTGGGTTTTTCTTTAGCAGCAAGCCACAATCATTAAAAAGAAAACAAGTTGTAATTTATCACAGATCTCTATAATATGAGATTCGTTTTATTAATGAGTTACTGAAATTATAGTATTCCAATATTTGTACCTTCCACTTTACAGTCTCTGTCTTTGCAGATTTTATGCATAAGCAATGTTTTGGTATTTTTGAATTTGCATAAAGCCTTATGGCTGCAGGGATATTTAACATAAAGTTAAATACCATAAAGTTAGAAGAAAAACCTTCAAGAAAAGTTAGAAATTTTGACAAAAAAAGAAAAAGTTTATCTTGTTGCGAGTTGTTTCTCTCAGGACATAAAAATTAAAATATAAGTAAATTGTTGCCTTTATTGCAGGGAGTTGATGGAAAAGACGGCGACCCGGGCCCTGCAGGAGAGAAAGGAGACAAGGTGAGTCTAAAACTCACCACAGAATAATAAAATGCACCACTTTAAGAGAACCCATTAACTCTGTAAATTCTCCTTTTTCACATGTTTACGTTGTAAATATCTACGATTCCTGTCCTGACTTGAAAACCTGTCTTAGCGTAATTTCTGCCATGGCAACCTCTGCACAGGGCAACCCTCATTTACCTTCTGCAAACACTCTGGTTAAAAAAAAAACAATTACCATCCATCCAGCATAAAAAGCCTGGCTCTTAATGAGGTGACCCCACGGAGTAATAAAGCAGGGGAGCTCGAGTGTAAACAAGTCTGCGCTGCTTTAAAAGCCGCTCCGCTTTTTAACGCCAGCCAGAGCCGTCTGCAGTCGGCAGCACCGCTAATTTAATTTCATTATTTTTCATTTGTTTGTTAAAAGGGAGAGCCTGGAGCGAGCGGGCCACCAGGACCAAAGGTACCGTCTATTTACTGCTCGTCTGAAAGGATAATGAACCATTAGCAGCAATAATTAGGATGTTTTTTTTTCTTCTGTCGGCTGGAGAGCCAGTGAGGGGATTTATTACTCAGTTTGTCTCTCTCAGGGAGATCAGGGTCCAGCAGGGTTTCCAGGGTTACCGGGGTCACCTGGCACCGAGGGGCAGCCTGGTCCGAGGGGGCCGCCTGGGCCACCCGGACCCTCAGGAAGTCGCGTCGCCATGGCGCTAGAGGTACGGAGCTTCACTAACTTTGATCAACGTGTGTCTTACGATAAAGAAATTCATCAAGCTTGAATTTTTCTACATGTTTTTTCCCTCTTAACCTGAAACTCTATGCATTTTAAATGATTTTACATATTCAATCTGAAAAGTGTGACATACATTTGTTTTTAATGCTCTCAGATTTCTGTCTTCACAATTTTCTATCCTTAACTCTTTGTAAAACAATTCAGCTGAGCATTTCAAAAGGAAGCACGTTAAAAACAAAATGTGCAAAACTATTTTTTTACGTGCAAAAAACTTTTTAACAGAACATTAAACTAATGTTCTGTTAAGTATTTTTATTTACACTTGGAAGCTGATTTCAGACTTTTTATTGGCCAAAACTAGTTCATATTTAAATGTATATATGATTGTATCTTTTATTCTTGTGTTTATATAGGAAAGTAGAAAAAAATCAACTCTGGTTTGACGTTACATACTTGTTTAGCAAAATCCTCCCGAAAAAGGAAGAAATGAAAAGCATAAAATGTGGAACATTGTCTGTCATATAATTTTTTGGCAATATCGCCCACAAATTTTGTATCTTGTAACAAGAAAGTTTGCAATTCTAACAACTTTTGCACCTCGTTATAACAAGTTTCCTAGTGAAATGAGATGAGTCCTATAACTCGTTAAAATAATAGCCAAGTTTTATATCTTGCGAACCATTTTATGTAAAACTATTCTTAAAAAGGTTCTCTTGTTTTTAAGTTTGGAAATTGGTTCATATCTCATGTCATTATATTGAGAGAGTTTCTCATTTTATATGTTGGTTAATGAGATGTAAAATCTCGTTTCAGTACGATCAGAATTTTAATCATGTTAAACATTTTTTTGTTTTGTTTTAATAAAAATCTAGAACGAATTCCTGAATTTCTTAAGTTGATGCTTTTAACCGTTGCAGAAGTAGCTCACCTAATAAAAAAAAAAAAAAAATCCACTCTTTTCTTTACGAAGAATCAATAATTAGGTCTGAAAATCTTTAATTTACTCCATAAGGTCATAATTGAGGTTGCAAATATCGATGTGTTTTTTAGCCACGTTTCGGCAGAAATATATTTTAAATACCTCCAGACTAGTTTTTGAACAGTTTCATCAGTTTATGTGTGTTTATATATTTTTTTGCCTCTCTTAGGACCTGGAAGGATCTGGCCTGCTGGAGGATTTCGGAGGCTCCCCTGGTCCTCAGGTACAGAATAAATGTGATCCATTTCTTTATGTAGCATAACCACGCCACAAGGGCCGACTGCTCACCATTTTTATGTTTATAGGGCCCGCCAGGAGTCCCCGGACCCCCGGGCCCCAAGGTGAAATATTTTCGTGTTTGTTCATGTTGACACTTATTTGATTCTGGGAGCGATGGAACCGTCTCATTCCCCCCCTGAAGGGTTTGTTTAATGTTAGGCCTGCGCTCAGTGAAACAAATATTTTTGCAGACGGACATTTTTATTCACACATAGCTCAACTGTCCTGTTTGTCCCGTCTTTATTTTTCCCTTCTCTGCCTGTTGCAGGGAGCCGATGGTTTGGAGGGGAACCCGGGAAAGCCAGGTCAAAAGGTGAGCCTGATATCTGCTGCACCAAATCAGACAAGCTTCTTAAAAGTGTCAGTAAAACGCCGTGAGATGAGCCCTCGTTGTGACATGGCTCGCCAGACGCCAGCCACATGCAGCTAAAGATGCTGTTCGGATTCTGGCTCCTTGCTGTCTGACCTGAACTCTGAGGGGAAGAAATGAAACCAAATCACAGAGGCACAGAGAAACGTTGCCGTTTTGTGTTAATCTCTGAGTGATGGCGTTAAATGCTGGAGATTTGTTCATTATGCAGGTGTTGTTTTGTGTCTGCAGGGGGAGCTAGGTGTCAGAGGACCACCGGGACTTCCTGGTCTGGCTGGAACGAAAGGAGAAAAGGTTTTTTATTTTTATGACAAATTATTGCGTACATAGCCAGAAGATTTCTCTGTATACTTATGTGTACTTGTTATCCCTTTCTTTTAACATGCATTTTTTTAATTATTATTATTATATTTAACACTATTTTGTTTCTTTTTTTATTTTATTTGATTTGTTTTATTTTATACCCTCAGTGTTGATTGTGGGTGGGAGATGTTCAATGTTTGTTTGAATGTGCAGCTCCGGAAAAAAAACAAGAGACCACTTAAAATCATCAGTTACTCTAATTTTACTCTTTATAGGTATATGTTTGAGTAAAATCAACATTGTTCTATTATTGCATGAACTACTGACAACATGTCTCCTAAATTCCAAGCAAAAGTTCAGTATTAATTTGCAGAAAATGAGAAATGGTCAAAATAATGAAAAAGATGCAGAGCTTCCAAACCTCAAATAATGCAAAGAAAACAAGTTTATGTTCATTTAGAAACAACAACAATAATGTTTTAACTCAGGAAGAGTTCAGAAATCAATATTTGGTGGAATAACAGTGAGGTTCTGAATGGGGTTCAGGGCAGCGGGCTCTTCATTTTTTCCAGAGCTGTACGTTTTCTATGTTTTATACTTGCAAAAACTCAATAAACATATTGTTAAAAAATAATTATTATTATTATTATTGCATACATACACTGTCAGGGTTGTCCAAAGTGTGGCCTGCGGGTCATTTGTGGCCCTCGGACTGATTTTGTGCGGCCCAGAACTGCAATTCAAAAATGATATAAAAAAAGGGTCGCATAGTAAACCTGTTGCTAAGCTCTTAAGCCACGCCCCTATTTTGGAGTGTGACAAGCCCCCAAAAGGGGCGTGGCTTGAAGATTTTTAAGGAAATGATTGATTGGTTTATAAAGCACTTAAATACAAGAAGCACTTAATTAAATCACGAAAGTTACAGTAAGAATCACATCAAAAAAAAAGAAAACAATAAAAATTTAGCAGAACAATGACAATGCCATCCTGCAATTCATAAAAACACATTTATTTTTGCTTTGACTTGCTGTGTATGCGTGTGTGTGTTCACAGGGAGCAAACGGGAACAAAGGAGATCCAGGAATAAAGGTGAACCATTTACCGATAGATGCATAAGTACCAGTGTTTATAGCAGAGATAAAACTAAACTCCCATTGGTCTATTTCAGGGAGAACGTGGTCGGGATGGAGTCGGTGTGCCTGGTCCTCCAGGACTGCCTGGACCTCCAGGACCGGTTATCAACCTCCAGGATGTAAGCAGCATCAGACTCTCAGATTGTAACACAGAGTCTGGTGTGCCTAACATTCGGCCATTTTCTTGTTTTCTCAGCTTCTGCTTAATGCTACAGATGGTGCCTTCAATTTCTCAGGAATATTTGAAACTCAGGCTCCTGCTGTGAGTATCATAAGATCATTTAGCTCTGAATAAAACAACATAAAAAAAAGGTTTTGATTTTGTGCTTTTTTAATACTTAGTTTCCAATATTCTTATAGGGACCAAAAGGTCCAAAAGGTGACGTTGGATTGCAAGGTTTACAAGGACCTCAAGGGATAAAGGTGGATTTTCATACATAATCCTTTTCTTAAAAAGATGAGAATAAAGAAAACGTGTAAGATGAACTCGACTTGGTCTGTTGCTTTTCTCCTGTCACTTATTGTTATCTGGTGTGTTTGTCTGCAGGGAGAAAAGGGTGAACCCGGATTGCTCACCGGGCCAGATGGATCCCTAATGTTGGATCTGGCTGGAGCGTTGGGAACCAAAGGAATCAAGGTAATAAGTCCTGTCAGGGCTTATAAACATTTCACTTGGTTCCCATTCTAACGCGTTAGACTCACAAGTAATGGATGTGAGTGAGATGTTTGGATGCAACTACGTTGGAAAACCTTTAAATCACAGCGCAGTGCGTGTATCCATATTGGCAGGGAGATAACGGCGTTCCTGGAGCCCCTGGAGTTTCTGTAAGTTTCCCCAGAGAGCCAGATAAATTCGGTTTGCAGAAGTAAGTAAAGCTGGATGCTGTGGGTCTTTCACCAACAGGGTCCAGTTGGACCACCAGGACCAAAAGGAGGAATCGGTTTCCCTGGTCGACAGGTGAGCACCAGGAGTGAAATGTAAAAATGTGCAGCTATTAAACTTAACCCTTTCATGCATAGCGGTCACTGCAGTGGACAGCTTTCTAAAAACTATTTTCTTGGGCTTCTTGTGGATTTTTATGTTATAAATGCACACAGACCACTGAAGTGGACACTAATGCATCATTAAATACACCACCAACTACTGGCCGTCAGCTGCAAATGCAAGAAATTATTCTTGTTAAATCCAATATGGCCGACAGACAAAAAAGCCCGCCGACCGACCCGGTCCCTCCTTCTCTTGCAGGTAAAAAAAAAATATTGTGACATCAGATAACCCCTAAAGAACACTACTACTGATGTATTTTTTCAATTAACAACTTTGTGTTTGGAGAAAATTTCAATTGATCACCTAAAAAAAATAAAATTAAAAAAAAAAATTTTTACGCCTTAAGAAAATAAAAAAAAAAATGTGAAAAAAATCCAGACACAAAGGATCATAATTCATGCATGAAAGGGTTAATTAAAAGTTCTCCCGGCGATTAATGTGGTTTCAGTCTGAGATGAAACTTGAGCCAGTTTGTAGAAAATGTTTCTGTTTTTGTTGGCAGGGTCGTCCGGGGTTACTGGGTCCGAAAGGAGAGAAAGGAGACCCTCATGGCCTTCCGGTGAGTTTGGCTCATTTTAACAATGATTCATCCACTAAAAATATGATCCTGCCATAATTTGTTGCATGGTTACAATTTCATATTACAGCGCAACCAGAAAGTATTCACACCTTTACATCCTAAAACTCATTTAAATATAGTTTTATCTCAAAAATTGCAGTATTAAAAAGATAAAGAAGCTTTTCCCCAATCCGATTGCTCGTAATATCTGGATCAGATTGCTAATCCCAAATCAAAGACTGTTTTTATAAAATGTTTCTGCAGAGGGAGAAATCCCTGCAGAGTTCAAAACTTCTCATTTATTTACATTGATAATGATAAATTATGTCTTCATTTCAAACATGTAAAATGTCATAGAAAACATAATAGTCAAACATTAAAAAACAAAACTTAAAGAATAAGAAGAAGCCAAAACTTACTAAATCCAGTCTTGTCCAAATATGTCTCATCTAATTCTTACTCCATGTCACAATTTCTACTGTTTGCAAATTATGTCAGATGTCAAAGTACAAATTAGGAGAAGAAACCAGAACATTTCAACATGGCTGAATATCCCAGAAAGCACCTTGGTTTCAATTATTTGAAACAAAAACCACGATAATCGCTTGATAAACGCTGGAGGTCCTATATGTAGAAGAAAACTACCCAGACAATAAGGTGCTTATCATTTAGTGCCCAAATCAAAGCAACATTTTGCCAAGATGCACCTTATTGTCTCAGATTCTCAAACTAGAACAAATAATGATTTCTGGACTTATGAAACAAAAATAGATAATGTTAAAACCACTGCTGTGGAGCATGTTGTCATTAATCCTTTGGGAAAGTTTTCTTGCTGCAGGACTTTGGCAACAAAATACATAGTTACTGATTAAAGGATATAACATTTTCATGGCTTGCGAGAGCGTTTCCATTACAAATGTGCAGAAAACTTTGTTGATTTTCCGTTAATGGGAAAAAAAAAACACAATTTTGCAATTGCAGTGTTTCCATTCAACAAGAAATGTAATTCATATTGCAGGTGAAAAGGTTTGTTTACGTGATGAAAGGCGTTCTGCGTCTTGATCCTCCTACCACTTCCTGTCGTCGTCTTCGTCGTTTCTGCCTGTAGAAACGTCACATGACTAATGCGATGCGAAAAAAGGGTTTAATGAAATATACCTCATCCTACTGCAAAAAAACTTAAATTGGCATTTTTCCATTTAACAAATGTATTTTCATAATTCCAATTTAATGGAAACGCAGATAGTGATGAGATGACTCGTGAGATGTAGTCGTTCACTTTGAGGTGGAGCTACAACTGAAAATATTGTTCAGCATATTCTCAGCTTTAGAAAAAAATACTAAAATACTCTATAAAGTTCCCACTTTCACTTTCTGTTCTGACTTTTTCCTTCTGCTCCCTTTCAGGGACCTCCTGGGCCTCCAGGACCTCCAGGCAAGCCAGGAACGTTCAACTGCCCCAAAGGAGTAAATATCCATCCATTTGATTTTTTCTCAACTGTTTGTCTGTTTTCTAGAGTTCACCATCAGGTTTCTCCTTATTTCTGCAGACAGTGTTCCCCATCCCTCCCAGACCTCACTGCAAAATGCCAGTAGGTTACAGTCATGTGAACGAAGCATGGCTCAATTAACCGTTTGGATTTTCACGTTTTAATCGCTCACCTTTTAGAGTTTGGGTTTGCCTCCCTGTCTGGTTTTCGTCATTAATCCTCCCATTTTCTGCCAGTAATGTGCATGTTCTTCTCTCACTAACCGACCTGTCATCGCTCAGACAGTCATCAGGATGTATCTGAAATATCGCTGCATGCTGCATGGGAGCAGCGGGAAGGTGAAGGTTCAGTGCCACAAGTTGACAGAGGTAGAAATGAAACCACATCCAGTTTGACGTTGCATGGACCGTAACTCATCATGGACAGAAAGCATGATCGGATTTTCTCATTATTATAATTACTACTTGATTTTTACACATTTTAAATCACTGTTTGCAGCTTCTTCCCAACGGAACAGTCGCATCAGGTCTGTCTGACTTTCTTTTCAAAAGTCGCGGTCTGAATTAAAGACGGGAATACAACAGAAGTCATGTTGAGTTTTTTCTATTTAAGGAAACTGCCATCAAGGAGCAAAAGGAGAGAAGGGGGAGAGAGGACTTCCAGGGTTACCAGCTGCACAAAGTAAGTAGAAAACAGTTTTTTCTTAAAAAATTAAAACAAATAATGAGATTTGAATGTTTGAGATTTTGTTTGTGCAGCCCAGGCCTATCGCTGTAACAAATTTGGCAGTAATTATTGTGATAAATTCAAATGTTGCTGTTTTGAAACCATGTTCAATGACATAATAATGCAAGTTCACCCTCTCATAGACCATTAACGTTTAATTTTGTAAAAATAACTGGAAGATATTTTAATGATCCAAAATAAAACCCAGCAACAAAAATCGAACAATAAAAAGAAAATATAAATCATTACAACTGAAACAATAAATAAAATGGATTATAACATCTCTGTCAACATAATTGACCACTAAATCATCAGAAGGGACATTATTGAGCTTATTTTAATTTATCATTCGATTAATTGATTAGTTTAATTGCTTATTCCTTCAGGCTTAGATGAAACAATTCTGCTGGGTTCTGAAATATTCTGGGGATCTTAATGACTAAAAATATGGAGAGTTTTTATGCACCACAAATCTGAAACAAACTTCCAGAAAGCTGGAAAACCTTGAGTTCCTTTAAAACGAGGCTAAAAATCCACCTGCTAACAGTTGGCTTTGATTAATAACAACTGAATATTGATCAGCATATTTGATGTGTATTTGTTGGGTGATTCTGATGATGGTTATTGCTTGTTTTATAATTGGTTGCAATATTATGCTTTTATTGTGTGAAGCACTTTGACAAATAAACTTAACTGGACTTAAAAGCCATTTTCAGCTTTTTTCCTTTTCCTTTTTAAGGTTCATTTCTCCCCACAGGTGGATGGGTAAGTTTCTCTCTTTCACTTGTTTTCTTCAGCTGTTGTTCTTGAGTTGTGAATTTTTCCTGTGTCTTTACAGCTGACTAAGGGTGACCAAGGCATGAAGGGAGAGAAGGGAGCAAAGGGTGAGGCCGGGTTCCCGGGCCAGCCAGGTATACCTGGGAGGTCCGGATTGGTGGTGAGTCGTCGTTTGTTGGGTTTCTGCTTGTTTGTAAAAAAAATATATATTCAGTAGCTTCTTTTCCAGGATTAGAGGACTAATTACTCAGCAAGATCTAGAGAAACTCATCCATGCATTTATCTTCAGTTTCATTGGTTACTGCAAAATGTCTGTTTAATAAAAAAAATCCTCCAGCTGCAGCTGATCCAGAACGCTGCTGCTGGCGTTCTGACTAAAACCAGGAAGATGGAGCACATCAGTGCTAAAGTCCCTCCACTGGCTCCCTGTAGCTCAGAGAATAGACTTTAAAATACTGTTGTTAGTTTATAAATCACTGCTTAAAGATCTGCTGTTGTCATAGCAACCTTCCAGACCTCTCAGGTCTCCTGGTTCTGGTTCTGGTTCTGGTTCTGCTCTGCATCCCCAGAACCAGAACCAAACCTGGAGAAGCAGCATTCAGCTTCTATGCACCACAAACCTGGAACAGACATCCAGAAAACTGTAAAACAGCTGAAACACTGAGTCCTTTTAAATCCCACCTGTTTAAAGTTGATTTTGATTCATAATAAACCAACATTTTGATGTTTAATGACGACTTTTGGAAAAATTTAATGTTTCGGTTGTCGATTTTTTTTGTTTTTATGATGGAAAGCATCTTAAAATTTGCCATACAAATAAAATTGTATTGATTTTTTTTTCTTTATGTCATTTAGGGACCTAAAGGGGAGTCGGTGCTTGGACCACCTGGGCCCCCGGGGATGCCTGGCCCACCTGGGGCTCCAGGCTACGGCAGACCCGGTGCCGTCGGTCCTCCTGGTCCTCCAGGACCACCTGGACTACCACAAAGATACGGCTCAGGTAAAAACCCTCCAGGATTGTATACAGGAGACACTGTGCATGTGTGATGTCCTTGTTTTGTGAAATATTACACAGAATAAAGTTTTAAGGTATTATCAGAGCTGGTGATTTTTAAATAAAGAGATAATAACTTATTCTGGAAACAAATTTATTTATCTGGACCAATGAAGGATAAAAAAATTAACTCAAATGTAACCAAGTCTATCGATTAGTGTAGCTGATTACATGAAGAAAACCTTCCTTCAAAATCAATGCTAACTGTTGTAATTCACCAGCTGTGGCTATTGCTGGCCCTCCTGGACCTCCGGGACCACCTGGAGCCCCTGGGACTTCAAGCAACTCTGCGTTTGTAAGTTTATCTATTATGTCAACATTTTTTATTCATTTTTAATGTCAATCAGATGCGAAATTAAGTATTTAATTTAATGCTCGTGCAATAGAATCCACTAATAACAGAGCTAATTTTTAGTTTGGTGCTTTTGCTAACTTACTTAGCTTTCCCTAAGAAAATTTTCCAAAATAAATTGTAAAGCCCTAATTAATTTTTTAAATTTTATCTATAAACTTGATTGAAGTTGTTACTGACTGCTACGAATTCTTCGGGTAGTTGGACGTTTATGTTCATGCTCTTATTTTGAAGTGGTTGAGGACTGTTTACGCAGCGATCCCTTGTTCTCACCTGTGATGCTACAAATGTTTATTTTATACCCAGAATGCATTGCTGTAGCAAGAACAGCTTAAAATCTACTGATTAAATCAGCAACAGAGTTAGCGATACTCCACAACTATAAAACTGAAAACATAAGTGAAAGTCTATTCCAAAGAATCACTTTCTGAACCGCAAACATTCAGGGTGTGTACATGAACACATTTTAACCCACTGAGGGTGATATACTATATTCTAACACATGCTACAGCATTGATACATGCTAGGTGTCGATATGGTTAAATTTAGCATGTTAGCTTCCGCGAAATGCTATGTTGTTATATCGCTTTAGCATTACCAGGGCTAATATAAAGTTAGCGCTTATATTAGCTTATATTGCCAAGTTGTAAAATTTGGCATATTTGGACATAATTCTGTAGATCAGATCAAAACTCTTCTGATATTAACATTCTAAAAGTTTATACTGTTATATGTATTTTATAACCATTTATGTAAATATGTGGACATTACTGTAGGCTGCTGAGACTACGAATGAGCTCCAGCCTATTCCTTTTGTCGTAGATTACGGGTTTGTAAATCGTAAAGTAGTTTTGTTTTGTTTTTCTTGAAATGCTGTTGATTTACCAAAATAAAATGACTGAATCCTTCACCGACTTGTCCAACTGTTTTTAGCTGAAAACCTTTTCAACTCGAGAGAGCATGATGCAGCAGACGTCGAGGGATGAAGAGGGAACTCTGGCTTACGTCAAAGCAACAGGAAACCTCTTCCTAAAGGTTCCCCAAGGCTGGAAGGAAATACAGGTACTAGCAAAGAGTAATGGTAAAAACTTTATGTGGGTTATGTTTTAAACATTGCTATTAATCAAATAGCTTTCATCCTGAAAGCACTCTTTGGTTTCCTATGAAATGAAAGAAGCATTTTTACCAAACACAGTTTTTTTTCCTTGCTGTGAATCATCAGAGGACATTTCTGAAGGTGAACCAGCCGGTTTGAGGGAATGATTAATGTTGTGCTGCTGCTCCCGTTTATAAAAATCAATGACCTCATATGCTGTGTGTGATGAAGCATTGTGGCATTCCGACTTTGGAAGCTTGTTGAATCGCACAATAAATGTTGGTTTTATGTTGTTCAAACGACGTATTTATTGCCCTGAACGAACATGAGCCAAACAGGTCAAAATATGAACGTGATCCGTTTCTCCCCTCAGCTGGGCAGCCTCATCTACCTCTCCAATAACATCATCCCCCAAGATGAGGTACATACAGCACTTTTTTTATTTCAATATTAACTGCAAGCTGTGTGTACAATAGCATATTAGAGCCATTGTAGATGGAGAAAAAAGGAGAGTAATTTTTTTTTTTTACAAAAAGATTCATTTCTGAAATTTTCTAACAGTTTGCAAAGTCAAAAAATATTCTAGAAAAAAATATCCAAAATTTTCAGATGAATTTTAGAAATTTTCTAGACAAAACCTGGACATTTCTGAGTCTGAAAAGTTGAAAATGTCCTAGAAAAAACTTCTGAGATTAATATGAGAAATTTTCTAAAAAAAAAAAAACATGGAAATATTAGTTCCAAAAGTCAAACATTTTCATTATTTTTCTAGAAAATTTCTGAGACTAATCTCAATTTCTGAGTTTTTTTCTAGCAAATTTTAAATTTTTTAAACTCATTTTTGTTTTTTTTGTGGAACATTTCTGCATTTTTGGAGGAAGTGTTCTCCCTTTTCTTTTTCCTATGTACACGGCCCTAACATTCTGTCTTTCCAAGTGTTGTAATGTTCTTCTAAAGCCTCTTGTTAACTGTTCATTCAGCCTCGAGTTGCATATCAAGTAAGAGGAGAGACGATGCAGAGAGTCCGTTCAGTCAAAGAAAGAGTAAGATCAGGATTCAGGTTGTTTTTTGGTCTGATTTTCTTTCCAGAACTTCTCGGAGCTGATCTTTTTGTCTGTTTGTTTTGAATCCTCGCCCAATAGCTAAACTTGGTAGCGTTGAATCAGCCGCACTCAGGGAACATGATGGGGCTCGACATGGCTGACCGGATGTGTTATGAGCAGGCCAAGGCCATGGGTCTGGCTCCCAACTACCGCGCCTTCATTTCGTCCCACAAGCAGGACCTGGTCCATGTCGTCTATCCCGGTTTCCGGGACTCTCTGCCAGTTACCAACCTCAGGGTGAGCGGGCTCTCCATGCTTAAAAGAAACGGACAATACCTGAATAATTTGCCTTAAATGAATATTTCCCCTCAGGGAGATGTGATGTTCAGGAACTGGCAGTCCATCTTCATCGGCAACGGCGGGCCAGTGAATCCCAGGATACCCATCTACTCCTTTGATGGCCGGGATGTTTTAGCTGATCCTTTCTGGTGCGTGAACCCACATGATGGGTGTATGTAAACTTCTGGCCAGCATGTAAAGCAGTGATATTCTCTGTCCGACAGGCCCAAGAAGAGCATCTGGCACGGTTCTACCAGCAGGGGTCTCAGAGTGGTCGACAAACACTGCGAGACGTGGCAGGCGGACGACTTCTCCGTCATGGGCCAGTCGTCCAGCCTGACCTCAGGGCTGCTGCTCGGCCAGCAGACCAGAAGCTGCTGCACCGAGTTCATCGTCCTCTGCATCGAGACCTACAAAAACTCTTAATTCTCTCAGACAAAACCCAACTTGGACGTAGTAAACATTAAGGACATAACTTTAGCCGTTTGTGGTTTTAAACCGACGTCATCTTTTAGTTTCCTGACTTCTGAGATCGGTTAGAGGACTGGGGGTCATGGCGTACTCTCTCCGAACAAGAATCACAGAATGTCTTTATTTATTACGAAGCAAGTCAAAGATTTCCAACCTGGTGGCACATACAGCGATGCAGGATAAAACACAGAAGTTTGACACTATGAACAAATAAATGCAAACTCAGCGACAATGAAGTTAAACATGCAACACCGCAGCTGCATGGATATAAAGTAGCACATATTCCTTCTTTTATGCGTTAGATCAAAAATATGAGATCAGTGACTGAACCTTGAGGCCTACTTCTCTATTTAGGTTTTTTAGTGTTTTTTCTACTTCATGGAAGACCAGACAACCAATGTTGCCACCAAAGACATTTGTGATGCACTGTACTTTGTTTGTTTTTCGTTTTTTTCTAGTTTTGTGTTTGTTTGATGACCATTCTCTTTAGGAGCTTTCTCTTTAAAGGACTTATTTAATTTAAATCTATTGATTTATTTATGCTGTCACAGCACATAAACATCAGACAATAAAAATTGAGAATGTGATTTATCATTTGTTTATTGACTCTCTCTTTTCTTGATTTGGTCTATTTTTGTATAACGTTCTTTAACAAAAAAAAATATTTGAGTGTCAATAGAAGGTGATAAATACAAATTAATGTTTGAAAGAACAAAACAAAGTGCAAATGTGAGAGCGCATGTTTTGTACAAAACGCAAATATTTGTTGTTTTGAGAATAAAGCTATTTCTTTTCATAAATTGTTGTTATAGATGTGTGTGTGAGGGAGATTCAGTGAAAAATCAAGCAGGGAAAATTTTACCTGTTGACTTTTTTAGTTTTAGTAAAACTAAGTTATACTGACGACTAAAAGTATGGGGCTACCACAAAAAAGACTTAAAATGAAGCTGAAAAAGAATATTGGCATTGAGGAATATCAATGTAACTAAAAATATCGACAAGAAATTGAACAAAAATTAATAGTGTCAAAAAAAAAAATGAATTAAAACTGGATCAAGTTTTCATGCTTTTTTCAGTACTGCTGCTTTCAAATTCAATTCTGACACTTTTGGCATTCCATAACTTTAGACATCAACGTTAAAATGTTCAGATACAATAAAATGTTTATCCTTTTTAATGCTAGTTATTTTTAGTTTCATTTGAAGCTATCATCGTTTTTAGCCCTAATAAGAATAATACATATATGAAATCAACTCAATGTAAACTTTAGTTTTTATGATTCATTTTTATTTTTTTCCAAAGTGGAGAAAAAATTTGTTACAGTTTACATTAAATTACTTCTTTTTTTCTTTTTTTTTTTAAAGTAAAATTAGCTTAAGTTTTTATAAAAACAGAAAAAGAAAGATTATTTAGATGGAAAATAGTATCCAATGTGAAATCTAAACATTGAATACATTTATTAGAGAACTTGCTAAAGGAAAACATATTATTTGTTTACTTGTAGGCTAGGTGTTTTTGCTCACACGGTTTTAATTTTGAAAATGCAGAATCAAAATCTGTACTTTTATTCTGAAAGTAAAAAGCGGAAGAGATAAGAATGTCTTTATCAACAACTAGTTCCTCGCTGGGCGCCGACATGTTTACGTCTGCCAAAATGTTTACTTTGCTTCTTTTTATTTCGCTTATTAATCTCCCATTTTGTTCATCAACTGACAGGAATGACGAACCTATAATCGGTGAGTTTATTACTGTGTAAACTCACACAGTTTCCGGTTATCAAAACCACCAGTCGCGTTTGTAACCGTTGGTCTCTTGCTGTAGGTGTTCTGGCTCAGGAGGTCATCTCCCCGAAACCGAACCAGACGGCCTACATCGCTGCCTCCTACGTGAAGTTTCTGGAGGCTGCTGGAGCCAGAGTTGTGCCCGTCATGTGAGTTGTTGTTATCTGACGGTCAACGGACGCTTCTTTCGGCCATTTTAGCCTTAATGAACACCGATATGAATTGAAACATCCTCTGGTTACAGGATTAACAAGACACTGGAGGAATACAAGACTCTGTTCAGCTCTATTAATGGGTAAAAAAAAATTATTATATCAAGCATATCGGCTCTGATTTCAAATATGATTAACTCCTGTTTCTAATTTGTGCTGACATATTGTACAGTTTAGATTATAATCCTATTTTTCCAAGCTTTTAATATGCTTTCTTCACGATATTCACCGATATGGCAAGTCAGTTTATCATATAATTAGAGCTAGTAGCTCAAGGCAAATCTAACCAACCAGTAAGGAAAAAAAGTTGTTTATTCAAAGTAAGAGTTTAAGTAACTGGCAAATTTACTATATAAAACTGTGATGAGTCATCTTCATGGTTTTATTGTTGTTACCATAATTACTAGGCTTGTCACAATAACAAATTTTGCTGCAACACAAATTATTGCAATAAATGATATTATTGTTTTTAAACCATTGTCAAGTAATATAGTGAGAATGTAATAATGATGCAAGTTCACCCTCTCATAGACCAATAAATTTAATTTAGTAACAAACACTGAACATTAGATCTTTAAGGCATTTAAGTATCAAAAATAAAACTATAATAAAAAACACTTACAATTGAAATCATAAATAAAATTGATTATGTCTCTAAACAAAATTGACCAACAAAAAATACTAATTGTCAGCTCATTTTATTTTATCATGCAATTAATTGCCTATTTGCGACAAACTTAATAATTACAATCACAAACGAAATTAATCTTTTATATCTTTATTTGTGAGATTTATTCACAAATAAATCTCAGGAAATGACCAACTATCCTGATTCCTCCAAATCTATATTTTAAGTCTCTTACTGGCAGTGGTGGTTTTAACAGGAAGTGGGCCCCCATGCATCTTTGGGTCAGCCCTGGCCCCTTGAAATGTATTGAACACCTCTGTAGGAAAATTAGACCAGAGATAGAAAAGGTGACACAGCTAATTATAAAGAGTCTCTTTCCCTTGACAAATAAAATTATTCGAACTTAGATTTAAGTTCGAATACATTTCGAACTTAAATCTAAGAAGAAAAAAGCAAATGTTATGCTTTATATTCTCTTTAGAAATTCAAATAAACGTCTAGTTGGCTTTTCATCCATTTTCATCAACCTTTTTCACATTTTAAAAGTCAAACATGTTTGTGTTTCAAACCATTCATAATCCACCACTTATGTTTTTATTTAAATTTTAAAGTCTCAAGTGTTGAAACAATTTTCCATACAATAAAAATTATGTGAGATTAAGAGTATGGTTTGAGTATATGACACAACATTCTGCCTTATTTTATTGATAAATTTGTGAAAACTGATTTAAATTCGCGCCATACCGGGTACATTTATACTGAGCATATTTTTGTTTTTATTTTTACTGCTCTATTTTCAAGTTTTGATTGGGTTTGTGTGTTTTATGCGTGGCAGGATCCTGTATCCCGGCGGCGGAGTCAGCATCACCTCATCCGGCTACCAAAGAGCTGCCAAAATCTTCTACGATCTGGCCATTGAGGTGAAAGGTTAACCTGCTGGTGGCTGTGTTGTAGTGTGTAGATGGAACAGTTTTTTTTTACAGTGTGTTTTGTCTCAGGCGAACAAGAGGGGCGACTATTTCCCGGTGTGGGGAACCTGTCTGGGTTTTGAGCAGCTCATGTATTTGACGAGTGAAAAGAGTCAGCTGTCGCACACCAACACGAGCGGCGTCGCTTTGCCGCTGAACTTCACTCCAGGTGCACTAATGTGTTAAATATCAAGGTCGTCTGTTTAATATTTGTTTAATTATTTTGGATATTAGGTGGTTTCGTTCGTATCAGAACTAAATAACTGTTGTTAAACTGTTTATTACATAAAATTATACTCCGGTACCGATGGAATATGAAGCTTAAAGTTTTTAAAGTTGCTATGAGAACGGCTGGTGACGGATTGTTTGCTCTCCAGAGGCGAAAGGCAGCAGGATGTTTGAGGCCTTCCCTCCTGACCTCATGTCGGCTCTGTCCGCCGAGCCGCTAACGGAAAACTCCCACCAGTGGAGCCTCGCCACGCTGGTACACAGACCCACACGGAACGGACCTGAGGGCGTCCACAAAACGTCTAAATGATCTGAGGAGGGAAAGGGAGGATGGAAACGACCATCCATCCATCTGTTCATCCATCCATCCATCTGTTCATCCATCAATCCATCTGTTCATCCATCCATCAATCCATCTGTTCATCCAACAGTCCATCCATCTGTTCATCCATCTGTTCATCTGTTCATCCAACAGTCCATCCATCCATCACTACATCCATCTGTTCATCCATCCATCAATCCATCTGTTCATCCATCTGTTCATCCATCCATCAGTCCATCCATCCATCCATCAGTACATCCATCCATCCATCAGTACATCCATCTGTTCATCCATTCATCCATCCATTCATCCATCCATCTGTTCATCCATTAGCTCATCCATCAGTCCATCTGTCCATCCATCCATCCATCAGTACATCCATCTGTTCATCCATCCATCCATCCATCTGCTATCAGGCAACTTTAGTTTTTGTAAATTGCTCTGAATGTCTGTCAGACTTGGACAGTTTTGAAGCTGCAGACCTAAAAGAGACGTAAACGCCCTGAAAACAAACCTCTAGTCCTTAATAAACAAATCAGTGACGCAGCAGCAAATGCTCTTTGTTTCCTGTGACTAATCGCTTCTGTTTGTTCCAGACTTACAACACAAACGAGGACCTGAAGAGTTTCTATAAAATCCTCTCGACAAACACAGACGGAAACACGGAGTTTGTGTCAACAGTGGAAGGTGATTGAAACACTCTCAGCGACGCGGCACAACAGGACAGTTGTCACGACGACTGCTGTTTTCTTACCTCCGTGCAGCTTACAGTTACCCCGTTTATGGAACGCAGTGGCATCCAGAGAAAAATGCCTTTGAGTGGTCCAGACCTTACATTCCTCACTCTCCATCGGCGGTCAGGACGACCTTCTACACGGCCCACTTCTTTGTGAGCGAAGGTATGAAAACACAATAGGTTTGGAGTCCTAATGCTGAGTCATTGCTTGTCACTTACACTCTGATCTGTAAATCTCTCTGTAGCGAGGAAGAACTTTCACAGGTTTCAAACTAAGGAGGAAGAGAGCAAAGCACTGATATACAACTATAATCCTGTTTACACCGGAAACGGGAGTGCCTTCGAGCAACTGTATTTATTCTGAGACTCCTCTTCACAAAGCTGTTCTGCCTTAAGATGGACCTGATATTTTTAGTTTTCTAACGATCTGAAAATGTTGTTTTGCACTGGAAGTTGAATGAAGCTTCTGTGTTATCGATCAGCACAACTAGCTTCCTTTTTTAAATGAGTTTTTCTTTTTGTTTTAAACATTTTTTTGGCTAATTTCTTGATTGTTTGAGACTAAGTTGAATTTTTCTGCTGGCTTTTACTTTAAACACTCCAACTGGGTCTGAGTGTTGAATCAGAAACTGCTTATTTATACAAAGAATGTAAAAAATTGAATGTAACAAAGAAGATGCTATTTATTTTTTTGTCAATTTGCAGCAGTTAACCTTTAATTTGATACTTTTGATTTGTCGTTTTTATTTTGCTAATGGAAAAGTATTTGTTATATAAAGTTTTCTAAAGGCTTGACCTCAAGTGGTTTTACTGACACACAGCTGTATGTTGACCTTTCATGAATTCTGGCAAATTTTGAATATAAAAAAAAAAAAATAGACTAGAAATAAATACAAAATAACACATTTAGGCATAAGAAATGGTTCCAAATATTTTTTTTTTCTATAAAGTGACGATAAACGTTGTCTACTGGATGCTACAGGCTCAGAAAGCAACATTTGAACTAGGACTGAAACGATTAATCGTCATGAATCAACTATTAAAATAATCGATTAATCGTTTGGCCATTTACTGAAAGAGCAGCACAGCTCAGAACCGAAAGTCAAAACGGCATAAAAATATTTTCATTTCGCACTTAAACAAGAAGGACAATGATGGGGGAAAAAAGTTAATTATGAAGTAAATTTGAATAGTAATTTTTTTTTTTAAAAGTTGAGATTTTTCTGTAAATGTTTGGTATTTTTATAGAAAAATTTCAACTTTTCACACTTAGAAATGTGCAATTTTCTTTGAAGGAAATTTCAGATTTTTTTTTTTTTTTTTTTTGCAAAAATTTACTCCTTTTTTACAAAAGTCTTCAGCTGGAATCGTTTTAGCTTTACCCCCCTTCGAATTTATAGCTAAAATAATCATTACTTGCAGTACTGTAATATGTTGCGTATGCATGCGTTGTTGTGGAAACTGCTGTGAAGACGAAAGATCAAAACAAAACATTAATGACTGATAAAATATCTACTTTTTTTATTCTAACACTTACTTTCATGCCACAATCTGCCAATGACGTCCCTGTATGCTTTGGGTAACAAAGTTGAACATCTTGGAAAAAGTCCTCCATGTGTAGAAAGAAAGTTTGTTTCCATTGGTCCATTTCCAATGGTCCATTTCCAGCTCAATTCAAAGACGGCAACAAAAATGAACAACCAAATGTAACGTCCAAAGTATGTTATGCACTAATAACACTCGGGTAACATTGTTTTTCTTCCTCTTCTTCTCAGAATAAAATGATATTAGAACATTTACACATCAAGCTAACGAGAGCGAACTCTCGATCACAATACTACTGCAAGTATAGTTTATGCAGTTCTGTAAAAAAAACATTCAGGATGTCAAAATTTACGATGACGAACTGAGAAATGACGGCTAACGTGGCAGAACATGCACTGGAGTGCAACATAAGACAATATAAATAAACTTGTGCCTGGATACGTTCACTTCAGTGATTACCTTTGCTTGCTCTGCAGACGTAACGTGAAATTCATGTGTTATCTGGTATTTACTGTTCAGTGAAAATAATCCTAAACTTGGTTCAATTCACTCAGTTTTCAAAATAATTAAAAATAACAACATTTCTCATTTTAAAAGCCATTTGGCATTCCCAAACTGATTTTTTTTTCTGTCATATGCAAATAGTTGCAATGAAATTAACCAAATTTTGGATATTTTAGAAAATAATCATAGATTAGCATAAAGATGTCAGCCGAGTTGAATGGCTAATATGAAACTAGCAGTAAAAAAATTACCCGCACTGCTAGAAAGTTAAAAATACTATTAAAAGAAATGCTATATTTCTTTTAAATACTATAATAGCAACAGAGTGTCCTCTAATGCTATTAATGTCCTTTAATAGCATTATACATGCTATTAAAGGACATTTAGTTTTTGTGCAAAGTAAAACATGCACCACACTTATCATTAGTGCAAAAAATCTAAACGCTATAAGATCTTGACGCTTCGCTTTGCTCTGCTTTCAGTTTTAAAACTACTGGGCAAAAATGTCAGTTTTTAAAAAGTAGTTGTTGGAAAGCAAGCAAATAATTGTTTTTGAAAGCTAAAAACAACCTAGATAAGATCAGGAGTATTTATGCTTAGCATGAGAGGGAGGTAATATAAATATTTTCAGAAAGAAATAAGCTACTTTTTCTAAAAAAACAAAAGTAACTAAGTGAACTCTAGATGAAAAAAGACCCTTTTATAATAATTTATATTGTTATATCCTTGATGGGAAGTTTCTATGTTTGTCTAAACTCCATAAACGCATGCTTTCCAGGCTTAAAACGATTAAATCACTTACTGCAGTAAGAAACTGTGGCAATGTGTTGAAGGTCTGAACCACTATCTTGGCTTTTTTTTTTGTATTAGATAAATTTATCTTCATGTTTTCTGATAAAGTAAGGCACCGTGAATAAATCAAGAAAATGGTTTTGTTGGAGGAAACCAAAACGGAACGACGTCAAATGTATAATCTAAACAAAATGGCTTATTTCTTTCCCGGTAAAACTCGTCCCAGCATAATTGAAACAGATACTAACCTAAAACATTGTTGAGGCAAATAAAAGATGAGCTTTTGTGTGCTATTTTACATACTGTCAACAACAGAGACAACCACAGTCCATGAAAAGTTCATCACAACTTTAAAAAACAGTAACGTTCCCTGTATCCCCGCAGTTCCAGACGCCCCTTTCGAACACTGCCGATCAGCGCCAGGGTTCTGAATTTCATTTATATACAAGCCCATGTAGGTTGTGTGCTGTAACGTTTCTTCTCCTCACAGCCGGAAAGTCGGTGTGTAGGCTTAAGCTTTCTCTCCGTTGCTTTTGAAGACGTCCATCCTGCTGTAAAGGAGACTGTTTCTGGACTTCCTGTAGGTCATCGGGCCTTTGGAAATCCATCGGATGAGCAGGGGAGGACAGATCCGTCGTCCGCTGGACGGCGTTGTAGACACAGCGAGTTCAACCGAAACACACAGAGGATGAGGGTTGCATAATGGACAACTTGGTCGCTCTCGGGCACGGATACAACACGGAGGGAATGTCGGACCAAATGGAGTGAATGAGAAAAGAGGAACGGCAGCCTGTCGAAGAAAATCTAACCCTCGTCTTCAACCTCCTCTTCCAAATCCTCCTCAAACACGCTTTCTGGTAGCCTGAAGCACTCCTCGAAGAAATTCACCAGGGACTGACTCAGGTGCTGCCGTGTTGCGTCGCTGTGGATGAAGTGGCCCTCGTCTGGGTAGATCTGACAGGAACAGAGTGAAAAAAAAAAGTTTGGGTTTGAAACTTCAACATCAGCTGAACATTTACTTATTTCAAAGAGGTTTAAAAAAAAAAAACGAGGACAAGCAATCAGTGGGACAGAGAAAAACCAAGAAGAAAATAATTAGTTTACTACTTTTGTTAGAAAAGGAGCACAGCTCTGGGAAAAACTAAGAGACCACTTAAAATGATAAAATTCTCCGATTTTACTTTTTATAGGCGTGTGTTAGAATAAAATGAACATTGTTCTTTTATTCTTGAACTACTGACATGTCTCTGACGTTTCAAGCAAAAATGTAGTATTTATTTGCAGAAAATTAGAAATGACAAAAAAGATGCAGAGAGTTCAGACCTCAAAGAAAGAAGAAAAATAAATAAGTTCACAACAACACTAATGTTTTAACTCAGGAAGAGTTCAGGAATCAACATTTGGTTTTCAATGGGGTTTGTTGCAGTGGGCTCTTCGTTTTTTCCAGAGTAGTGGAGCATCTTGGCGAAAGCTGTAATTTTCTCAACAGACTGAAAGTAACTAAAGTTTGAGCACAAGTTGATCAAAAGAGAACCAATAGTTGGTACTTGTGGAACTCCTTCAGACATACAGATATTTGCCTGATTTTAATTAGAAAATGTGAAAAAATGTATATAAACAAGATACTGCTTTTAAGCTTTTATTCTTGAGGGGAACAAGAATAGAAAGTTTATGGTTCGGGCTGTTTTCAAAATTAATTATAACTTCTGCATTTGAATTTTTTTCCATAATGAGTTTCCCCCCTCAGAGGGAAAAGACAGAAATCCTTGGTTGTCATCCCTCTTTTTTTTTTTTGAGAGTTGAAAAGTGAAGTCAAGAGTCAACTGGTATTTTTGTAAGAGTTTTTATTGGAACAGGAAAAAATCTGGTGTAAAAGCTGAGCCCAGATGTCTGTGAGCCCTGATAATTATTCCGCTACAGTTCTGCGATAGATGAATAAAAGACACGGGGCGCATTTGCAGGGATCAGAAACCTCCCAAAGGCTGACAGATTTAACCAAATTAGAAATGAAACGATATACCTGCAAGGTGTAGTTGGCCTTTTCACTAATGAGCTGGGAAATGAATTTCGCTGTGTGTTGGAAGTGAACTTTTTCTGAGGACACAGAGACAAAAATGTCATTGATGTTTCTTTATAACATATTAGAAACGAGAACTTTGACCTGCAGTTGTACCATCGGCTGTCGGGTGAACGATAAGGAACTTCTTATCCATGAACCGAGACGCTCGGTGGGCTAAATTTGCCATCTAAGACCAGAAACAGGATTGAGTTGATAGTGAGAACCACAGGTGAACAGGAGAAGGCTTGAAATGAAGACCTACCGTGTACGCTCTGGGGTCCGGTTTAGGCAGACCCAGGTATCTTTCAGAAAAAGCAGAGGCTGAAAGAAAACATGAAAATAAAACTGTAAAGTAAAAGCAAATCTGTCATGGATTGAAAACAATTTTGGGTCTCTAGAGGTGAGTTTAAGCCATGCAAAGAAAAGTGGTCTAGATTTGCACTAACTGCTTATTGGTGGCAACAAAAAAATCTTGACCCTGGACTGTAAAAACACAAAGTATTTTTGTCTGGTTTCTATTGCAAAAATCTTAGGATAATTAAAATAACACAAAACTAGCTTACATGTAACTTTGCAGCTAGATATAAGAGTCAATAACTCAGCACTGTTAAAAAGTGCTGGTTCTATTTGCTTGTTATGAGAAAACCAACAAATAAGAAAACTGTCAGCCTGTTTTTTGTTTTTTAAATTAACTCCAGTCATCCACTGAACGGTTCAAACACGGAAAAGCAAAAATTGATGACGTGTGTTTGTGTAAACCTCCTTTCCCTTTGTTGTACCAATTCAGAGTGAGAAAAATGGCCCAGCTTCTCCCTAATTTTCAGTTTCTCGACTCTATTTCTACATTTCTGCAGCTGAAACAACCATCGCTCTCCTGATACACATCTCATTCTACGTCTCACACCTTATATTCCTCAGATGGATGAGGTGAGGCGGTGTATGATTGGGTTCTGAGTGCAGCTGCTCCAACACACCCGCTCCAGATTCCCAGAAAGGGGGTAAAGGTGCTAGAGATGCTATCTGTCTTTATTTCACCTTCCAGAACATTCTGACGGCTCCGGCTCGGCTCCGGCGGCCCCGTCGAGCTACTTCGACACGTGCAGCCCAGACGGAAACATTTTGCATTTCAGAGCGCAGATAAAAACGAAAAGAACTAAGGGCTTACCGTATAATTCAAAGTCGGTGATGGGTGAGAGGACAGCGCCGCATTTTATTGGAGACTCCTCGCCGCTGAGCAACAGGCTGGTCACGTAGCCGCCGTACACCTGAGGAACAACAACTGTTATCACACACAATGCAGCAAGAGCAGCAAATACAAGAATTCACTTCGCTGAAGTGAATTCTGGGTTTTAGATGCCGCAGTCTGTTTGGTTTTGAGCACCAATATGTGCTTAAGCAGCAACGTCTACCACAGAGCAGGATTAGTTCGCTTGTGAAAGCGTCACCCCAAAGAGTTTTTCCAATTGACTTCAACAACACTTCTCTGAAGAATCAAATTGTTTCTTCTTTTCTCTCCAGTTAGAACTTTACGAATGGAATCACATCAACCAAGAGGTGTCAAACACAAGGCCGGGGGCCAAATCCGGCCCGCCGTAGCTTTTTATGTGGCCCTCCAGACTCCAGACTTATGCATAAATACAAACCTTCAAGACAACAGTTGTGTGCTTAAATATTATTTTATTAATCAAATTAAAGGGGTTTTATCTGTTTACTGCCAAATTACATCAGTCAATACTTCCAGCTTTATGATGATTGTGGAAATTCACACAAAAGTCAACAAACTGAGCCTTTTTTTAAGTGTGTCAATGAAAAGTATCAAACTTATTTAAATGCTTAAAATCCACATCTGATGGTAAAATATGTAAGCAGGCAGCAAACAAACAAAAAGCTCAGCTCAAAGGCAATAAGCTGCATTTTTGAACAATTACCAGATATCATTGCTGCTTAGTTTGAAATTGTTTTTCCTATTCAACAATGTCAAACAAAAAAACTTAAAATCTGAACTAGATTAAGTTAATAATCTAGTTTTTGCACTTGAACGGAACGAGACTCGTCTTACCTGTCCGAAGGCGCCAACTCTGGATTGGTCCACAAAAGGCTCTTTCAGAATGAAACTGAGGGAAAAAGTCACTATTAATATTGTGTGCAATAAAAGTTTGTAAATAAAACCATAAATTGATGGTGAAAACAAATTATTTGCCACTTTTCATACATTTTACATTTATAATTAGAATTTTTGCTAGATTGATGTCTTGATACGTCAAAGATAATAGGAAGAAAACCTTCACCATGAAACAACATATTTTACCATTTCCTATCAAGGTTTGTAAAGCAACATCTCAGTACAGTCCATTTACACTAGAATATTATTTTTTTATTTTCTTTGCTCAGATAAAATACAGCAGGTTCTGAAGTCCGGCCCAGTAACAGTGAGAAGAGGCTCGTACTTGAGCGCGTCCTTCTGATCCTGCTCCTCAAACACGCCCAGCTTCTTGTGGATCCGGTGCAGGACGTTGGTGCCCTGGAAGCCGCTGCCCCGCCCGTCGCAGCGCACCACGATGGCGCCGAAGCTGCTCACCAGAACCGTGGCCCAGTCAAACACAAACTGCTCGGACACCGTCTGGCCACCAGGCGTCCCGTCACTGCACAAAAGAGTAAATGTTATCAGCTGATGATAACATGGGTATTTTATTTATTTATTTATTTTTTTCACAGCTACGTACACAAGCAGGAGGAGCGGGTAGTGTGACGAATCCTTGACGCCGGCAGGTTTCAGGATCTTTAAAGACAAAACTGAAATCCAGAGGAACACAACCGTTTTGTAAAGCTTAATCAAAATAAGTTACAAAAATACTGCACCAACAACATTTATTGGCACCCAGGTAAACATGTGTAACGTAAATGTTTACAACCCATTTAATTAACCCTCTTATGACCATAATTGTAACTGGGCCACCTGGTATTTTTTTTTATTTTATGACTGCAAAATTCTCAAAAAATTGTGCATGGAGTCTGTATTTTTGCTCTTTTTTCCAGAACAACCTCAGCTGTCAGTATTTGATAGTTAATTAACATTTCTGTCTATTAAAAATTGTGAACAAACAGTTTAAAGACAAAAAAAATAAAAATCGGAATTGAAATTTCCAGGTTTATTACTGAACAAAAACAAAGATGGCAGGGGCAAACAATTTCAAATGAACAATTTCGACTTTTACATAAAGGCAGAGAAAACTGTGAAGCCTGGCCTCCAATTTACAAGTTTTTATGGCCGTTTTTTATAAAACAAATTTCAGGTGTTTTCATTTTTTTGTGGTAGGCTCTAAAGCAGTTCCTCTCCAGCTGCAGACAGACTCCCACTCTGCACACCTCACATTTGTTTTTTGCAAAAAGTGATTTTTATTTTCACCCACCCATACTTTATCTAGTACACTTCAAGTTGAGAGGTGCAGGTACCCATCTCCAGGAGTCAAAGGGCAAGAGGAAGGCTACACACTGGACAGGTCACTAATCCCTTACTTGGCTCATTTGTTGTCTTTGTTTTTGTTTTGTTTTTTTTTGTTTTTTTGCCCAATTCACTTTTAGTAAAAATATTACTTAGGGCATTGTTTTTGGAAGGTCACAATTTTATTTTCAGTATAGTAAATATTTATTGCACAAGTTATGCAGGAATCAGGATGGAGCTAACATTTAGCCAATAGTAGCATTCATATGACAAACGTTAGCTTGTACAAACATTTTACATAACCTGGTTCGCTGGTTATATGCCTCTCATGTTCACTGCATTCAGATATCAGCCTTCAGGGACACTTTATCAGTCTGGTGGATTTTCTTTTGGACATTTCCATAATTTTATGTGCGAATTCAAATTGTCCTCTGCTGTCTTCGCTCTCTCTCGCACCACTACTCCGTTGATACAATATGAAGCTCCGCAGGGAAATTCCGTAAAATGCACATGTGACACACCGTTGGAAAGCCCCTTTTATGCACTTTCTTTTGGAATTTTTTGAATGTGGCCAACTGATCAGGAGTTACGATACAGAGTAGCTTGGGTGACAAACATGAAACAAAGGACAATCTTTCTTGTGATTGGTCAAGCTCATATCACAAATTTCCAGGGTGGATACCGTAATGTATCATATTAACCCTGAAAGCGCAATGTCTCAGCTTTTCTGCACTTTTGGAATTTTTTTGATATGTTGAACTGTTCAGGAATTACGGTAATGGGAAGTACACAAGCCGAATCCTGTCAGAGGTGACAGGTTGGTCATAAGAGGGTTAAAGTGCCCATTTCTAACCGCATTCAAAACCTTCGCCCAATACTCCTAGCAACCCCTACTACAACCTTACTCCTGGCGCTATTCCCAACCCTAGTCACAACCCACTATCCAACCCCCTTTCCACACTAAAAGTTGAAAGGGTTTCCAACCCTAACCTAAACCCTACTCCCAACCCCAATTTGAACCCTGAACCCAACCCTCCTCCCAACCCCGATCGCAACGGTACAACAACCGTACTCCAAAATCTACCGTAAAGACAGAATCTAAACCCTACACCCAAACCCCAATTTGAACCCTGAACCCAACCCTCCTCCCAATCCCGATCGCAATGGTACAACAACCGTACTCCAAAACCTACTGTAAAACCAGAATCTAAACCCTACACCCAAACCCCAATTTGAACCCTGAACCCAACCCTCCTCCCATTCCCAATCGCAACGGTACAACAACCGTGCTCAAAAACCTACTGTAAAGCTAGAATCTAAACCCTACACCCAAACCCCAATTTGAACCCTGAACCCAAACCTCCTCCCAACCCCGATCGCAACGGTACAACAACCGTACTCCAAAATCTACCGTAAAGCCAGAATATAAACCCTACACCCAAACCCCAATTTGAACCCTGAAACCAACCCTCCTCCCATTCCCGATCGCAACGGTACAACAACCGTGCTCAAAAACCTACCGTAAAGCTAGAATCTAAACCCTACACCCAAACCCCAATTTGAACCCTGAACCCAACCCTCCTCCCAACCCCGATCGCAACGGTACAACAACCGTGCTCAAAAACCTACCGTAAAGCTAGAATCTAAACCCTACACCCAAACCCCAATTTGAACCCTGAACCCAACCCTCCTCCCAACCCCGATCGCAACGGTACAACAACCGTGCTCAAAAACCTACCGTAAAGCTAGAATCTAAACCCTACACCCAAACCCCAATTTGAACCCTGAACCCAACCCTCCTCCCAACCCCGATCGCAACGGTACAACAACCGTACTCCAAAATCTACCGTAAAGCCAGAATATAAACCCTAC
>CAEGAE010082616.1:0-38004 GCA_903067095.1 Girardinus metallicus | reverse complement strand
TGCTGGTGCCTATCTCCAGCTACGTTCCGGGTGAGAGGCGGGGTACACCCTGGACAGGTCACCAGTCTGTCGCAGGGCACTGGAGAAATTATATTACAATTAATTAGGGGAGCAGCTGAGAAGCCCATGGTATCTGTGGAGGAGCAGCAGACATCCACAGCTTAGGTGGGAAATTCTATTCTATTCTCAGACAACTAAGCAGTGCACTAATAAAAAAAAAAAACAAGAGAAAAGCATAATTTTAGCTCCAAATATTTAGTGCATTGAGCTGGTCATGTAAAATTTCAATAAGTTTGTGTTCAAAAAAGTATGAATATTTTTTTTTCAGGATACATTAGCCTTTGTGTTCTTTTAAAAAGCATAAATATGAGTGACATATTTACTTTCACTTCATTTATTGGAAGGTGCAACTTAATCTGACTGTAAAAATACTGTTAAAGTTTTTTGCATTTACCTTTATTTAGCTGCTGAGTTCCAAAAGAACTTTTATTTAATTATTTATTTATTTATTTATTTATTTATTTCAAACAGAAAGAAAAATTTTTTAACAAATTATCATGCCCAATTGACATGCAATGTTACGTTATCTATTCAAAAAGGAGCAGGTAGAAGATACAAGATCTTATTTTCTGCTCCTCTCATCAACTTATAAACAATTAAATATCCAAACACCAAATAAACTTAAATCATTTCCACATTACATAACACTTAAATCTCACATTCTCATCTTTAAATATACAATTACTTATGCATTCTTAATATCATCAATAGCATTTTTGGCCTTTGAAACACTCTTATACATCAAACATGAATTGTACAGTTTTAAATGATGTTACAAGGTCCCAGAATGTCAGTATTTTTTATTTAAAAGATAACAGGTTTCTGCACTAACGTCTTCAGTCATATTTTATTTCTTTGTTCTATCTCCAAATGGACACATTTTCATGTTGTGATGGCAAATCAGACATGCAGCATCAAATTGTGTTGGTTCTTTGTCGTGGTTTTAATGTTAAAGAATGAAAATAGTGGAACAAAAAACAGCTGAACGACAAGGGGGCCATTATGTAACCCATCTGGGTGCCATTTTTCAACCCACATGAGCCCCATATGTTCATGTTCACAGTGTTAAGACTAAACAAAAAATATATTCCCAAGTGTTTTTAATAAGTAATTGATTGATTCAAATTAACATGACACATAAAAATTCAGACAATTTCTATTTGTTGTAGCGAATGTGGAGCATTACTTCCCAATAGATGTCATGTTTGGAGCGAAACGTAAGTTAAAAAATACATGTCAGAAAACTTCTAGGCTACCAGCTGTGTGGGGAGGGAAGGTGGTACCATGTAGCAGCTGGCCATCATTTACTTCAGACAGCAAACATGTCGCCTCGCATCAAAACACACTGATGGATGGATGGAGCAGCCTGAGGAACGATGAAGCTGACATGAAATCAGTCTCTGCAGCTCTGCACAGCATCGTAAAACCTCGGTTCTGCTCAATTTTGGATGCCTCATTAATCAGGCTCACATATCTTAACCATAAACAAACCCAATGAAATCAGGAATTAACATAATCTCACTAATACAAACAGAAATGTTCTGCTGTTCCTTACATGTTCAAAAGTGAGTTGTATGAGTTTTCCCCTGTTTCTCTCTTTATTTCAGGAGGTTTTGATCATTTTCTTTGCAAAAACTGATCTACGATAAAGTTTGTCAGTTACGTTTTTCTCGTATCTTGTTGATCAGTTGAAAACTTGAATGAAGAATCTGTCTATCTATCCTGCAATTTATTTATCTCCCTGTCCCCTGGGAGGGAGATAAATATCAAAAATTTGTGTATGTGCATCCTGAAATTTACTCTAAACTGCTTTCCTGGGCTGCTCCAATCATTTCATCACTAATAAAGGATAAAAAAATGGAATGATTTATTGCTTTAAAGTGCTTTGTGCTTTCACTGGAATCGTGCTTATCACATAATAACATTTCAAAGTTTTGACCATTTCTTTTGGAATTCCAAACAGGAAAAGCATTGCAGCGTGGGAAGGACACAGTCCTTTCTGAACGCTCCAACTATGGTAATGATTTAACTTCCTGTTCTCATGAAGTTCTTCAAAGACTCTCTGTAAGTCATTATCCGTCTCATTTCCAGAAACTCGCTCCAACTCTTGGGGACTCCACAATAGTCCATCAGTCCAAGACAATGAAACAAAGAGCAGACTTTATCTGAGGAATGTGTCCTTGTATCTGCAAGGCAATTGACTCAAGGCGTTTTCAAGGTAGAACAGGAGCAAAGTGCGCCCCCTTGTGGAGGGCCTTTCAGCCTGGATGGTTTTAGAACTGTGGTGTCCAAGGTTTTTGACCTGAGTGAAGTTGGCCCCCCCACCTTCTTCAAATCAGACAAAATTAGTGTCAAACGTTTGTGCTGGTTTGTGCAGCAAAATTTTTTGTTTGTGCCGCTATCATTTTAAAGATATAAAGAAATGTTTCTAGAGGTCATGAAAGGTCAACTCAACTACATTTGTGCAGTGTTTTTGCTGCACAAACCAGTACAAACGTAGCTGAGTTGACTGACACCTATTTTGTTTGATTTCATAAAAGTGGAGGGGGGCTGGTTGACCTTTTGACCTTTACACTTTCATTAATATTTTCAAAACCAAAGCGGCACAAACGAAAATTTTTGCTGCACAAACCAGCACAAATGTAACACAAACGTTTGACACTAATATTGTCTGATTTGTGTAATTTTCTATGCATGCAATCTGGTAAAACTTCAAAGAGCAGGGAAGGAGAAGATCACAGACAAAATCCCATGAGTTTGCACATATGACTTGTTTTGCTGCCATTAAATGAGTCTATCTACACGGCTTTGTATTTGGCTTCTGCTTTTTGGGATCAAATTCCTGAATAAGCTAAGGGCGAATCTGTTTAGGATAAACATTTAAAAATGGAGACTGATGTAATTCTCTAGTTGATAGGAAACCGTTTTTCCTACCAGTTGTGGATTTCTGTAACTCCTCTAGAGTTACCATGGGCCTCTTCTGACTGGTTGTCAATGTTTAAAGTAAGGGATATTATTTTATAACCAAATTTTCTCAAAACCGATCCATAATTTTATCCATCGCCTGTCTGTTCCTTGGTTATCATGATGCTGTTTGTTCACCAATTATCTCTAACAAATATCTGAGGACATCACATAAGAGCTGAGAGTAAATTACACACAGGTGGACTCAAATTTCTATTTGAAAAAGATGGAAAATCATGTATCACTTAAAATTACTTCATGTAATGATGATCTACTTCATATTCGTCCACCACATAAAATCACATTAACATACTTAGCTTGCAGTTGAAATGTAACAAAATACTGTATTTTTCGGACTATAAGCCTCTACATTTTCCCCTCGCTTTGAACCATGCGGCTAATAGCCCGGTGCGGCTTTTCTGTTGATTTTCTTTTCAACCACCAGGGGGCTCTTTAGCGGAAGTGAATCATTGGAAGTCAAAATAGGAAATCAAAGAAGAAAGTGCTAATTTTCATTTAGAACAAGCACATGCTAGCAGCAGGCACGACGGAGAAAAGTTTTCAAACTCATACCTCCTCATCAAGGAAACCACACGAAGAAGTTCATATGATGCAGCTTTAAGTTGAGGGCTATCGACCTGGCAATACATATCGATAGCGGCGGAGATATCAGCAGTTTATTGCGCGGTGCGGCTTATGTACGTTTCCACGTTTTAAAAAAAAAATGTAGGTGCGGCTTATAGTAAGGTGCGCTCTCTATAGTCCGAAAAATACGATATATTTAAAACAAAATCATAAAATTTCTAGGCCAAATAAGATATATGCTGGAAATAGAAAATACACAACAGAAAAAAATTACACAAAATTGATAGAGATTGCTGTCAACATTTGGGATGAAACTTATTAATGAAATGGGATTTAATAACAGAAAGTCAACAAAGAAGACATGATAATACAAAGCTGATCTCTCTGGTGCTGTATTACTATTTTGGGACTTTACTGATGAAGAATATTGTTTCTTAATTGTGAGGTTTATTGTTTTGTGATTGTTTCTTGTACTTTATCAAATAGAAAGATGTGTGATTAATTACAACAATTGCATAAATGTTTTTTGAGCAATCTTTTCTACATTCAGGATGCTAAGCTGGTAAATACAACTTTGTGTTATAGCTTTAATTCTGTTTCTTTGCTACAAGGTAAAAAAAACTGACAGGAACTTCCTCCAGGAGAAGTGATTTAATTTACTTATTTTTGCCAGAGGTTGTGGTCCCCTCTCAGGCGACTGCCTGGCTTAAGCTCTGAGAAAATCAGGAAAAGAACACAGTGGAGATTGAAGCAGAAGAAGATCTGCAGAACAAAGAAAATCCAGGGATCCCCGGAGCAAATTCAGATGGAGACTGCTGTGCTCAGGCTGGAGGCCTCAAGTTTTTTTCCAGTCTGTGGAGTCGGACCAGGTTTCCTGCAGATGCTCAGGAGCCAAATGCTGGAGAAAGAGTTGAAGCTGTGTCAAAGAGAGAAAAATCCCATGTTTTCTGAAGAAAATACATTTATTGCAAAGTTTCCATAATATCAAACCTCATAAATATGATGTAACACATCCAACATCCGGCCATTAGAATGGATTAGAACCCGATCTTGACACTATGCAAAGTAAGCAAGATCATAAAGAAAAAGAAAAAAATCACAAAGAATCCATAACAAGACGTTCATTTCAAGACTTTTGGTCACATTTTCAGTAACTGTGAAGGTACCTGTATGTTAGATGGCAACAATTTAGGTAACAACACATTTGTTGTTGTCAGGCATGCCTGGGAAAAATAATTTGCCATCCTACCATCACAAATGTAAACTTGTGGAGTTTGATAAGATTTTAACAGGAACCTTTTCCTTTGGTTAAATGAGATTAAGGTTGAGCATTTCAGGAACAAACCCTCCAAACTGGGTCTGATGTGATAGAAAAGATGAAAAACTGGAAAACCCCCTCATGATAAGGATCTGTTATGCTGTGGGCCTGTTTCTCTTCCATTGGTACCTTGTTATGAAATTTTTTATATTCTCGTGAAACTTCCAGAATGTGCTTGTAGTTTTATATTTCTGTCTGATTATGTCACTCCATACATAAATTACTATTGCTCTAAGTTGAGTAACTACATTTTACTTCTTCTTGACAAAAATAAGTCGAAGTAATACTGCTCTTAGTTGTGTACAATTTTTTTTCTCCTAAATGGTTCACCAAAGACAACCAGCAAGATTACAAACGAGCAACTTCTTTAGTTTACCTTGCGTGATGCTACAATGCAAATGTATTAAAAGGAGTCCTGTCTTTTGATCAGATACGTCTGTTTAAATGTAATCAAGCCATTTCTCATTGTCTTACAGCTGAACGATAGATGCACAGAGCAGCTCATAGAGACTGTGAGCTGCTGTGGAGCGTCTAAAGCTTTTCTGTTATTTCAGTTCAAGGCAACATAGAGCCAATTGTTTCACAATGTGTTCTTTCTGCAGCATCAAATGTTTGTTCATTTTCTTCAACGGCATCTTCTTGGTGAGTACTGCCAATAATTTTACTTTTCAAGAATAGCGTTAGGAGACGCGCTGGTCAAATTTATTTATATACAAATCATAAAAAAGATACGAGTTAGCAGGGAGAAACAAAAACCTGCATTTTTAAGTGACAAGCATGTCATATTTAACAGGAAAAATGATGGGAATGCACCACATGTCTAGTAAATACAGCACTAGAAGCATAGATCTTGACATCGACTTGTCTGAGGAAGTTCTTAAAAAGATGAAAGCACTAGGATTCAGTTGAAAAGAAGAGCTCTTCTGTCATTTCTCATAAAAGATATTATTCCAGCTCTCATGGTTTTCTATAAATGAATAAAGCGTGGGGGACAAAATTCTGAAATTATTTCAGAATTTTTTTATTTCACTTGTTCTCTTCACAGTCAGTTAAATTGACAGGACAGACCAAGCTTAATTAAAAAGTCCCAAATGAATAACTTGAAGACAGAGTGTAAGCTTGTGACCCTTTTTGATTTCAGTGTAACTTCGTACAATTTAACAGATAAGTTATCTATTTATCTGGGCTCTTTTTCACTTGATCTGTTTGACTTTGGAAAACTTCTTCCATGTCTTTCTATGAACATCATAGCATATGGAAACAGATCTAATTTAAATAATCTGCTTCATAAATTGAGAAAACTTTGGATTAGTCATAGTTTTAACACAAATGCCATATTTTGGCATAATGTGACACAAACCTCAGTCAAAAGCTATTATGGCTACACTTATTTTCATTATTGGAGTTTTAGTCCTCATTTAGTCCGTCGTCCTTATTGCAGTGGGCGCCAACATCACCCTTGTGTCCCTTTTGGGACATTGTGGGACATTCCTGAATAATTCTTCCATGATGTCTTGTGTATGTACCAAATATTAAAAAATAGTTTTAAAACTCTCTTTGTTAAATGTGACTCAAGTTTATCTAAAAAGACAATTAATTTTTCTCTGTTTCTTGGTAGATTAGTTCATCTGCATCCTGATAATCGTCGTCCTTTTGGAGGTATTTACAGGAGCTGCTTTTTATATATTTTGCAGCAGTGTGAGGCACTTTAATCTTTCCTTCAGGAAATTATTTTTACATCAAAGTAAAAAAAAAAAACCGAATGGTGGATCTGAAGACGTCTTTAACATCATATTATATATTAAAAAAAAAACATGGTAGTACCTTAAATAAAACTAAGTGCTTGTGCCATCATGGGCTTATGTTGATCTCTGATTTTGTCTGCAGACTGCCCTTCTGCAGATGAACAGCAGGATCAACACCCAAGCTCTACAAATACAGCCCAAAGGACAGACACGCCATCAACAGGATTCAGGAAAAGGTGAACAACAACAACACTGGGAGAAACAGAATAGAAATGAATTGTCCCTCACTGAGGGACCAGGAGCAAAGTGAAAGAAACAAAAGCATGCAGATTCATCCTCCTACTACTTCCTGTCGTCTTCTTTGTTGTTTTCACCAGTAGTAAAATTTGGCTGTTCATCACATGACTCGAGTGAAGCGGAAAAAAATTTTCCATTGCAGTTTTGCAAAATACTATTACTAAGGTACGGTCGAAAAACCACCTCATCCTAGCACAAAAACGTTTTATCAACAACACGTTGGGTTGTTTTTTTTTTCAAAATTTGTGTTTTTGTAATTTAAATTTGCGCATTTCATTGGTTAATGGAAGCGCAGCAACTGAAGGAGCTCTCCAGTTCAGCAACAGCTTCATGCATGGGGAGGGGGACGTTGTGCAACAGTGATGTTATCTTAGCCAGAGTCCTTCTGTCTCCATCCACATTCACTGGGTCAAAGGGGCATCCTAGCACAGAATTGGTCTTCCTGAGGATCTAAAACCGCTTCCTCTCAACTGTAGACAAGGGATATTTAACAAAGTGTCAGGGGTCTGGGTATGTACAATTTTGAAAGGATTAGATTAAATTTAAACTTGTGCATCCATTATTTGTTCAAATGTATTTTTAAATCCCCATAATTGTAATGAAGTTATTCATACCAGTTGAGTGCATGTTGACTGTTCCTTTCTTTTTTTTTTTTTTTCCCTTTTTCAAAACTGACAAAATGTAATTTAGGCATTTAGGATGCAACTTCTAACTTTTAACCTTTCTCTACTTTAACTTTTGCTGCAGTTCAGCTGCTGCGGCACCGACACTTACACCGACTGGTCCAGAAGTGTGGGCTGGGGAAAACGATGAAGCCGTGCCAGATTCCTGCTGCCTGGAGAAGAGAGAAGGCTGTGGACATGACAAGGATAAAGCTCACAAAAAGGTCTGCTCTGCTGAGATATTTCAGCTTAAGAGTCTAACCACATTTCTGAGGACAAACAGTTAAACTCTGTCTTCTTCCTCAGGGATGTATCTCAGCTATAAAGCTCTTTCTGTTGAAGAATCTGATGTGGGTCAGCGGTGTTTGCATTGCTCTTGGAATCACAGAGGTAAACTGCTTATAAAGTTTGAATAAGATGTCAGAAGCCTTAAATTATATAAAAATTTATCCAGTAAAAGCCAGAATGTAAATCAAAGGGAGGCTTTACATCTCCCCTAGGGAAAATACACGAAAAAAAAGCACATGTTTAGCCACTGCATTTATGGAGCAAATGTAAATTTTACCTGGTAGGATTCTGCAGAAATCAGACTCCATTCTTACTCAAGCAAATTCAAAGACAGTTATGTTATTTTACAAGCTAAAGCAACTCCTTAGGTATGCCACATTCTTTTTATTTCCCAGAGTCTAACTCCATCTTTTACCCGTCGCAGGTGTTTGGCGTGGTAGTCGGAGTGTGTCTCTGCCTGGACATTAAACGCAAAAATTATGAGAATGTCGACTAATTCATCATCACAACCATCTTTACACATCTACGATTACAAGCCTACAAATTCAACTCACCACTGAAGGCGACGTGCCTTATCCAGCTCTTCCCTTCAGATTCGGACGATGATCTTCAATACTCCGTCTGCCGCCGAACATTTTCCTCTTCCAGTAATTAGTCAAGCTCCAAGTCGCAAATGCCGTGTGCTAATTCATCTTCGCTACTCAAGCTCCGGTTCATTAGCGCCGTTTCAACATCCGTCCGAGGTTCATCCTTCACTTCCAACATCCCAGTCCTGTGACCGTAAAACGCTAAGAGACGCTCGTTCTTCCGGGCCACCGCCGCCTTCCGGAGTCATTCAGCCAAACAACACCAACACTTCCACATTTCAGCGTTCCTCCTCAGAAACTCAACAGTCAACAGCTCCACCACCGAAGTCCAAACATCCCGGGCTTCCGCTTCTTTCTCAGTGTCCGCTTCCTCCTCCAGCATCTCCGGCGACGTCATTTCCGCCCCCACACGCACCTATTCCGGACCTCTACTCGCACCGATAGCTCCCCTAGTGGGAGCCAGGTTGTATTACACTCTCTGCCTGCATCCTCTCTGTTTGAGCTTCAAGGCTCTTTTCCGTACCGTCATTTCATTTCCACTCTCCCAAGCTTCACAAAGTATGAACATTTAAATATGTTTTACGTTTTTGTACCTTATCAGGACAGCAGTACATCTTCACTTGTCTCAAAGAACACTGATACCAGTCTGAACAGTAGAGATTTACATTAGGTTTCACTTTATTTACAAACCTACTAAAAATCTCTCCTTCACTCCCTTCTTCTTCTTCTTCTTCTCTACATACGGCATCTTTTTAACATACATAATCAAAGCTTCCCCTTTTTGTCCTATTCATACAATAACACAACATAACATCCCTCTCCTGTGTCACCATGACCAAATCAAGATCATTCAACCCTTCATCTCTCCTTCCCTTCATCCCTCCCTCCCTTCGTCCCTCATCCATTCATCAATAAATCTTTAAACGTATATGTTTGTGGCGTGGTCCTTGCTAGTGAAATTAATTTTAAACTGTTTTACCTGTTAGTTCTTTCTAAGAACAGAACTCAAATCAGTAGGTTATACAGGCTAGAGGTTATTGGCTCTTTGAATTAATCCATTCATATGATGAATTAGCCTACTTAGCAAAAGTTGATGGGAGATGTCCGAGTTAAATGCAGAGCAATATTGAAAGAAAATTTGTTCAAATCTTAAAAAGAAAGAAACAGTTTGAAACTTGCTTTTTATATATTTTGCAGCAGTGTTCACTGCTTAGGATGCTTCCAACCAGCAGAAACAGGGAGGCTGGGCACAGATGACGGAGCTAAATAAAGGACAATACAAGAAGAAAACTTGTTAAAAGCAACACAAGACTTGAAGGTGGTGTGAACTGTGGAGATTCACTTTCATAAAGGACAAAAACCACGAACACAAAACCAGAGCTACAAAGAAATGGCTTTGATCAAAGGATATGTATGTGCTACAACGGTCCAATCAAAGTCCAAACCTAAATCTGAATATGTCCCAAGATTTTAAAACTGGTATACTTTATGAAAATGATGATTTGGGACAAGGCATATTATTGTTACGCAAAAATAATGCACACATAACAAAGTACTCAATTCTTGATAAAAACATGGACTATGTGTAAAAAGCATTTCTTTTCTGAACTGTAAGACAACATTTAACTTAGGCTAACAGTTCGTAGAGCAGGTTAACTTCAAAGAATAAATCTCCATGGTGACAATTGTGCCATTGTTTTAGGGACACTAAATCAATGAAAGTTTAGATCTGGAGCATCAAAAAATCTCAACTCAATCTCCTACCTCAGTTTCATCAAACAGTTCCCAGTCCTACTCCTTTTTCGGGTGGGTTCGTTGTGAACTACATTTCCCAGAATCCTCTGCGGCCCGAACGTCCGCTTGCTAAAGTTGTCCGACTCCATGTTAGCAGCACCACGGAGAGTAGCGTGCTCGTGACAGCAAGCCAAAGATTTGTTGGAAAGTGGAGATTTAACGGGAACATAAAGGTAAATTCTTAAATTTATAGAGGTAAAAGTTAGCGCTTATGTTACACTTTTTAAATCTTGTTTCTATACCTTTTATATTAAGCTAGCAGCCTTCTAGCAGTTCTGAACTGCGAATGAACTTTTAAATAGGTTTTCCTAACATTTTGATTTATTCAGTAAATGACATTAAATGTTAGTATATTCTCTTCATGCCAACTCCCAACATTCCATGTTATCCATTTAATATTTGGAAGCCTAATAGTTTTACGCGAATGTGTGTTTCGTTTTTTGTCTTTCTACCTGTCTATTCAGCATGTCAGGTGATTTAATGCAGAGGATAAAGCTCTTGGAAGATGAACTGGAAAAGCTCAGGTCCCAGCTGAAGAAAAATGCTGGAGGAGACGTGGGAATAAATTCCTGTTCACCCCCCAGTGAAAGCTCAGGCTTCATGATGTCTGATGGGAACACCAGGAGCGGCAGGAAGAAGTCAGGCAAGGAGCGACCCTTTGACTTCGGCTCACACCCCCGGCGCCATGTGGCTCTGAAGCTGGCTTACCTGGGCTGGGCCTATCAGGGCTTCGCTGTCCAGGAGAACACGGACAACACGGTGGAGGCCAGGCTGTTTGAAGCGCTGCTGAAGACGCGGCTGATTCAGGACCGACAGAGCTCCAACTATCACCGCTGTGGTCGAACTGATAAAGGAGTCAGTGCTTTTTCTCAAGTGAGTTTAATGTGATGAAAATCAGTCCTCCAGATGCCTTCTAAAAGGTATACAAACTCATTTATTTTAAACATCATTTATTCAATTTATTTAATGTGAAAGACAAACACAAAATGGTTTTTCTAGTTCTTCTACAAATGAGACACGGCCCCCCCTCGCCCCAACTCAGCGTTTACACACACACACACACACCTGAAAAGGGTTGCAAACAAATGTGCAATTACACAACCGTACATCTTTGAAAAGCATCCGCAGCAAAAAGTGAGTTTTCCCTGATAGGTCTCCTTTAAAGTTTGTGTTTGTAAACATATGGAAAACTTCAACGGGTAATAATTTTTTAAATGCAGCTGTATGTCTTTTGTATGGGCTTTAACTAAATGATAATTGATCTCTCTACGTCCCAGGTTATAACCATTGATCTGCGCTCCTCCCAGTTTTGTGGAGGACTTGGCGTCACCCTCCCTGAAAATCTCGATCTCGGCACCACATCAAAAGCTTCCACCTCTGAGCTTCCTTACGTGAAGATGCTGAACAGAGTTTTGCCGCAGGACATTCGGATCTTGGACTGGGCAGCCGCAGAGCAAGGTTTCAGTGCGCGTTTCGACTGCCAGTCCCGCACGTACCGCTACTACTTCCCCCGAGGGTCGTTGGATGTAGAGCTGATGGCAAATGCTGCAAAAAGGTGAGTGTAAAACTTTAAATGCTGATTTCACCCCATAATTCTTTTAATATAAACATTTTTTGGTGCTCAACAGATACGAAGGAACGCATGACTTTCGCAACCTGTGCAAAATGGATGTGGGGAACGGGGTCCTGCAGTTTGAGAGGACCATCTTGTCGGCCTCAGTCAGGCCTTTGCAGCCCCAGCAGGTTTCCAGCACTGAGCAATATGATCTGTTTGTGTTTGAGGTCAAAGGATTAGCCTTCCTTTACCACCAGGTAATAAGAGCTTAACACTCAGGAGAAGCCGGCGCATCCCTATAAGTAGGGGGTAATTTGCAACTAACCATATGTCCTGCTGCAGGTGCGTTGCATGATGGCGGTGCTTCTTTTGATAGGACAGAAGCTGGAAGCTCCGGAGATAATCGATCAACTCCTGGATGTTGAGAAAAACCCCAGAAAGCCTCAATACAGGTGACAAAACAGCAGCCTGTTGGCACTTGGGCTGCTTTCTGCTGGTACAAAGAAGAATTAAGGTTATTGAGTTTTTTAATCATCAGAAAAAGTTCAGGAGCTCTTCTCTTTTTGAACTGGAAACAACATCAAACTAACAATATTTTAGGATAAAAGAATAGCCTTAACCTTTATTAAGTATGACAGTAAGAAAAAAAAACTGAAATAAATAAATAAAACCTATCTAAGATGATGTTTTTCATCTGGAGATATTTAAAAAAACGTACAGAAATCCTGGAACTTCCTGCTGAACCTTTGAAGCCAGGCCTGAAGAGAACCTTGGTAGAAACACGAGCCTCTTCTTTGTGATCCAATCAGCTTGCTGTACAGCCACCACTCCTCTGCATCAAATAAAGACAGCAGAGGCGTCTTTTAACAGGAGATAATTTGCGTAGGTTTGTTTTTCTGGCTTGCAGCATGGCAGTGGACTACCCTCTGGTTCTGTACGACTGCCACTTCAATGGTTTAACCTGGCAGCAGGAGGCGGAAGAGGTTAGCCACGTCCTGTCGTCACTACAGCGACACTGGACACAGAGCGCCGTCAGAGCCCACGTTCTGCTCGGGATGATCCGGAGTTTGGAGGAGAGAGGTGAGAAGTTCTGTGTTAAAAATTGAAAAAAACAAAACGACAACAAAAGAAAGAAATCGTTGAAGCTTTTTTGATGCAGCTGCAGCTAAACAAACGGACATAGAGATCAAAAACTACTTCTGGTCTAATGAAATCCCACCGATAATGTGAATGCCTGCCAATATTGTAATAAAAGCAAGATAATAATGCACCCAAATTATGGTTTGGACAGTTGCAAGCTTGCAGGTGTTGTCAAAACATTTATGAACATTAGTAACTGTTCTTTAGAAAATACTTGGCATTTTATAGGAAAATATTACCAGTTTAGCTGAGTTATTAATAGCGCAAACGCATCGTTATTCTTCTGTTTATTGTTCCCATCAATGGGTCTTGAAACTGAAATCCTGGCTGTGTTCTTCCATACACAGTGCTCGGTATAAAGTGTTTTCACCCTTTGAACTTTCTACATTTTTGCATTATCACTACAAACCTCAATGTGTTATATTGAGATTTTGTGTGATGAACCAACTCAAAGTAGCACATTAATATGAAGTAAAAGAAGGATGCTGTTTTTTGGGGCGCCATGCTGGTTTTGTGCAAATGAAATTCTGAAAAGATTGCTTTAGTTGTCAGCTCCCTTTATTTTGATACTCTTAGATAAAATGCCTTATAACTAATTGCCTCTGTGGATCACGTGCTTTTTCTTCAGCATGGAAGATATTTAGAGCAAAACATTTTGGGGGGGGGAAGGAAGGGCAAGAATTTCAGTCTCTTGGTGTGGACCATTTGCAGACACTTGGCAACAAAAAACTTTATTATGAAGTTTTTTTTTTTGATTGTGAAATGATGAAAATATGAAAAGGTTCAACAGCCAGAAATACTTCTGCAAAAATACTGTTGTCAACAGAACCAGCTTTAAAACTGAAAAGAGAAAAAACACTGAGTCTTTTTAACAAAATCCAAATGAATGCAATGAAACAATATTGAGTCATGTGCAAATTGGGTTCCTGCTCTCAATCCACAGGTGGTGTTTCTTCCAACCACTGCTGGCTGGTGGAAGGCAGCAGGCAGAAAAATTACCGACCGCTGCTGGAGCGGCCATGCTGCGAGAGCCTGGAGTCCCGAATAAACCACTTTGTTAAGAGAGGAAGACTGGAGCGAGAGGAAGGAGAGAACGGAGATGAAACAATCCACAGAGGGAAAAAATCCAAACACTCCTACAATGCGTCTTCTCCGTCTGGTTCCTCTGAGATTCCAAAACGAACCGTGGAGCAGAAACAACTGGATTAACTTTCTGTTTTCCGGGACAATGACTGGCTTGCAGGATTTAATTTTGTTAATTTTTGTAAAACCAAAAAAAAAAAAAGTTTAGTTTTCTTTTCAGGAAGCGGATTTCAAGGTAATTTAAAAATGTATCTTTCATTTCAATTTCTTTGAATTTCTTCAAAGAGATTTAACTTGCACTGCAAAATCTCCTCCAACTATTCTGTTATTGCAGTGCTGTGTTCATGAAGCAAAAAGAGGCGTTGGAGGGAGGGATTCCTGCTGTATGATTGTCTTAAGTAGAAATACCACGGTTTGAGGGTATAGACACAAGAATTTGAAAGAAAAATATATAATAAATTTTTGTGGAACTAATAACATTTTTCTTTTTGACATTTTACACTTAGAGGATATATAATTAAATATCCATTTAGTCGGTTTATTTCATGTGACATCAGCAAATACCTAGTGGAACTGCAGTCCACAGACTTTATCATATAACTACTTCTCAGTCCAGTGGTGGTTGTAAATAGCCTGAAGTAGGAGTGGCAGTAGGAGCTTCTTAAAGAGACAGAGGATAATTTCCATACATCAAATTGTAAAGTCAGAGTTCATGTTTCATATGTACAGTCGTTATATATCAACCGAGGGTAACATAGTTATTTAATTGTGCTGTAAAATATTATGTGCCATGAAAATATATAATAATCCCCCCTTTTTATTTTCTAAAACTGTGCTTTCCTTATAATTAAGCTGATATTATTAGTGTTTTGCGTTTAATCTACAAATTCTTAATTTAGCCTTAAAGCTAAGGTATAAATATTATTTTAATTTATTCAGGAACAAGCGCTTCAATATTAGGTGAGGCGGAACTTATATTGATACAGGAAGAAAGCCCGGGGTCATATTTAGGTTGCCCTGGGAAAACTAATAGGCTACATTGCTAGCACGAAATAGAGTGCAAGTTAGAATATAAAACCAGCGGTATCGCGCTATAGATCTACCTCCATCTTGTTTGTTCGTCTTCAGCTCCGACTGCATTATTTTAAAAATGACGACTGTGTCGTTTGGTCGGATGTTTGTGGTCGTTTTAACCTGATAAACACTGTTGCTAACGTTAGCTTGTTAGCATTCCTGGCTGTTTTTAATGCTGCAACACCGTGACCCTTCCCGGATTTCTACTGTACCTCAACTGATTTGACGACACTCTAACTTTGAAAAAGGTAAATATTAAAACGAATGAGACATATTGACTGACTTAACGGTTGTGATTTATTACCAATGGCTCTGTAAGCAGTCATTGAGAAAGCGATTAATTGTAATCTCCCTGAGTAGTTCAGATTCTTCACGGTTTTAACTCGTTGTTCACTCGAGATTAACTTGGTTTTTAACAATGTTTGGACCAGTGAAACCAGTTAGCCAGTTATGGGACGTGTTGAATAGACACCGAAAACAGACACGTTGGTATTTTGAGGATTTTCCCGCACCCCTCTTTACGACAATATATTAGTATTTCTTTTATTTTTCCTGCCACTTTGTATCTTCAGGAATATAATCACATATGCATTTTATGTAAAAAAGTGAATATCTTCTATTTGCAGCCTTTTTTGTCATTTGGAGATCAAGTGAATGCACTGTAAACTGTATAGTCTGACTGTGTTTATAGTAATATAAAACAAATTTTAAATACTAGAATTGGGCAATGCTTTTATATTTTTGTCTGATATTATAGTAAAAATTAGAATTTTAATCATTTCTTGGATGGATATTTTTTGTACTTTTATCTGAGTAAAACTATGTTGAAGTACTGATATTCTTTTTTAGGTACATTCTGTTTTCTTTAGTTTGAGGAAACATGCACCTGTTTTTCAATGCCACAGTTACTTGAAGTACAATGCATGTTAACATGGCTGTAAATGTGTTCCATTTTTTAAAATCTGGTATTTATAATTATTTTTCCATCAAGCCTCTCAATTTCTCATGAATTAAGATGTCTATGAGGACCGAGATTTTCAAAATGTCAATTTCTTTAGGTCGTTTAAAAGGGTTTGGAGGTAATATTTACATGTTTCCTTCACTATCACTGATGAATAAAAGCATTCCTACAGCATGATGCTACCAACACCATATTTCTCAATTGAGAGGCTGCGTTCAGGGCAATGTGCTACATCTTTACCCTGGTATAGTTTCTGGGTTTTTTTTTTCTCTTTTATTCCTGAACAGTTGGTTGCAATCTGCAATCCATTTAAGTGTTAACCTAACCATTAAGGTCTATTTTATGTTTAAATAAATTTTACAGGTTTAATTTCAAAATTGCCAAAAGGAAAGAGGAGATTGTTGTTAATCGTGAATACACCTTTCTGTGTGTGCTCCTCAGGATGTTCCTGGTGGGACTGACCGGGGGGATCGCCTCGGGGAAAAGCGCGGTTTCCTCAATGCTACGGGAGCTCGGCTGCCCCATTATAGATGCAGATGTGGTGGCCAGGAAAGGTAGAGTCAGTGTCTCTTGCTCCGTTTGCTCAATATCAACCGATCGTGTCATCCTCTGGAAGTCTTCTTCAGGCAACTTTCTCTCAAATAAAATGAATTCATTAAGACAAATGCTTGCAGAGAGTGTTATGAATCATGAAGGATGTCTCCGCTGTCTCCAGGGATGAAGTCTTAGTTATGTAGAGAAGATTAAAAAGGTCACAGAAGTGGGAGAGAAGTGTGTTGCTGTGTGTATGAAATAAAACAAGGGATTATGCAAATTATATAATTACAGGCAAGTGATGAATCTGTTGCAAAATTGTATAAAATCCCACCCCTGTAGTGTTTACTCTGCTACCGCTCAGGTTTAATTTACCACTGGTTATTTCTGTAATATTTTAAGCATGTCTGTAATAAATGAGCTGTTTTACCTGGTTAATCTTGTGACAGCATGACCAAAAGTTTCATCCTCGTCCTTTGTATCAGTCGTGGAGCCACACACTCCTGCCTACTCCCGGATCGTCTACCACTTTGGGCACGAGGTTCTGCTGGAGAACGGGCAGATTGACCGGCAGAAGCTCGGCCAAATCATCTTTGCCCATGAAGAGAAGAGGAGGCTGCTAAACTCCATCACACACCCCGAGATTCACAAAGCGATGCTCAAAGAGATCATCTTCTACTTCCTGAGAGGTGAGCATGGTTTGTGACTCATTTTGGAGTTCACAAACAAAAATAAATAAATCACCGTAGAGATGCATCTCTATAAATTAGAATATATATGTAAATTGCCTTAAAATGTCTATATTTTAGAGATTTGTTACAGAGTGATGCATTTCTAGTGTTTTTTCTGAGCATTTTGATGATCCTGGCTTCCAGCTAATGAATACCTAAAACCTAATTTCTTACAGGCAGCTTCCAGAAATGTCAGCTGCCTGTGAGTTAAAAAATAAGATGCATTTGAAAACTATATGTAAAGAAAAAAAAAAAATCTTTATAAAATAAATATACTTATTGCTGTTGTTTATGTCTAAATAATAAAACAGGTGCCTAAAGCATGTATTGTTTGTGACGTGTTGCTTGCTTTTTGTTGCTGGTTCTCGTTTAAGGAATAATTGTGCTGACACCTTTTCTGAAAATCCTGTTTATCGAAAAACATGAGAATGACATAAGACATTTAAAAAAAAAAGAAGAAATAAAACAGAAAGTTTTTCTACATTGTGTGACTTATACACTCCGAGTACCTGGTCAGGTCTCTGTCTACATGAAGTGTGTCACCTCTGTTGTCTTTCAGCTTCATTTTGACAAAACTCCATTGACTCTCAGTGGGGTTCAGGTCCAGTCAGATTGCTGTCCAATTAAGCCGTGATACCATGGTGATTAGAGTTGATATTTGGCAGTGGGAACAGATGAGTTCAGTTGGAAAATAAAATCAAGATCTTCATTAAGTTTATCAGGAGAGGGAACAGTGAAGTGCTCTAAAGTCTCCTGTGAGACATGTTTGTGTACTAATGAGCTGCCATGGAGGAACACCAGAACTTGACATGTCTCCTAAAATCATCACCGACTGTAGAAATGTCACACTGGTCCTCAAACAGCTTTTGTTTTGTGCCTCCTCGCTCCTCTGTCAGACTCTGGAACCCTGATTTCCACATGAAATGCAAAATTTACTTTAACCAGAAGGGAAACAAAAGTCACACTGCCCATTTTATTTGTGGCGCTTATGTTTCTTCTCAAACCCTTTTTTTCTTCCACTGAACTTTCCAGTAAAAAGCTTCTATAGAGCACTCTGTGAGCAGCTAGTTTTGTGGCTTAGCCTCATTGTTGAGGCAGTCAGTGATTGTCTGCTGGAAAGCTGTCATGTCAGCAAAATGTGGAGACCAAGACAAAACATTTTGTGTAATAAAAATCGATTTATTGATTTTATTACTCTAAAGTAATATTAAAATTCAGAAGAACAGACTAATGGGATTTATTTTTTTTTTAGCTTGAATCATCCAGATTTACTAGGATCTTGCTTGTGGTTTGCATTCAGAGTGGAAATGTGCTTATATTAATAATTTCTGATCCATAATGACTCCCCAGGTTACCGATATGTGGTCTTGGATGTTCCCCTCCTGTTTGAAACCAGACGTCTCACCAAGTTTTTGAACCATACTGTGGTAGTTTACTGGTAAGATCACTCCTAAACTGGCTTCGTATTTGAAAGCTTCAAATATTTTAAGGTTTAAATTTAACAACCACATTAAACTCGTTATTAGCCGTTCTGGTCCTGTGTCGTAAGCTCTCGCTCGCTGTTTTGTAAAACCTAAATATTTCAGATCATCAAACTTTTTGACTTGATACAAAAGGCAGTTTTCATTTATTTATTAAAAGAACACGTCTATTTGCAGTTTTAAATGCAAGTTTTTAAAATGTCTTTTGTATTTAATCAGCTTATCTCTATTGGATATCGGGTTATTTGTTTGAGCTTAACATTTTGTGGCAAAAGCAGAAATGGGAGTGATCGTTAAGAGGAAATCTGTAACCCTCTATAGTGACCCTGCGACCCAGCTCCAGCGCCTAATGCAGAGGGACAACCTGACCCAGGAGCAGGCCGAGCAGCGCGTGGCGGCGCAGATGCCGCTCAACGAGAAGCGCGGCTTGGCCAACCACGTCATTGAAAACTCAGGCAGCCGAGAGGACACCCACAGGCAGGTCCTGCGGCTCCACACGAAGCTGGAGGACTCCATGGACTTCCTCTTAGTGAGGGTGATCGCCGTCGCTGCCACCGCTGGTCTGAGTGGAATGCTGCTCTACGCGGCCAAGCTGCTGTTGTCCTAACAAAGGAATCGGAGGAGGATGAGAAGAACAAATCTAAAATGTGAAGCTGCGATTAGAGTCGAGTAAAGGCAAGTCGAAAGTACTGGTGCGATTTTCTGTGAAATTAGTTTCACAGCACCTACCACTAACAGCGCAGCAGTGTGACGCTTTATGTTGACAGTTAACACAGACCTAGAAAAACTCTCTGACAAATGGGGCTTAGTGTAAAGAATGCAGTTTGTTCTGGCTTTTCTCAGCAAGACTACACAGTGAAGTTGATGAAGTAGAATCTCTTAAGCTAAGCATAAAAATTATTTTACTATAAATGCAAAACAACCAAAAAGTTTACCCACTTTTTAAAACATGTTTAGTTATTCAAATTGGACAGTGGATGATTTTATCATCTGAAAATAAAAGTGCATTTTAATAGCTGTTACCTTTTAATCCAGACTTTTAGTTGTCATTAATTTGGCACTAACTCACTTTATATTTTTAGCTAAATGTTGGTGCTGGCCCCCCACCAAAAGCACGTTTTTAAAGTAGAAATTATATTAAAGAGCAAAGAAACTTCAAGGTGATGCTTACAGAACATGTAATGATTGTATAATGATGGTATATTTGACAGAATTGTAATTGACAATCCGTTTTCTTTCTCACTGGGAACAGTAGGAATTAACAGATTTCACATTTATCACTGTATTTTCTTACACTTCATATGTTCTCTGTTGAAGTAAAAATCTGTCATTTTATTTTGTTTTTGCACACTTGTAACTAAAATGTTTGTAACCTCATATGTGTAACTTAAATATAACAGACCACACCACTGTAAAAGTTTGGTTGTTCTTGTGTTTTAACAGAAGTCTGTGTAAACGCTGGACACCCAAAGAGAACTTGGACGTTGAAGCTAAAACGTGGGGTGCTCCCCCTAGTGGCTGGCGTTGTTCAGCTTACAAAAATGTAAAAAGTACACAAATGATTTTAGCTCTTGCGGTTGAGATGTGCAAGAAAAAAGCTTACCAAAAATGATGCCCATTTAAAATCTTATTTTCACATTATTTTTTTTTAATATAATAAGTGCTATAATTTCATGCACATTATTATTTTTAATATTTGATTGGAAGAGTTAAGCTAGGATGATAATTGTTTTGCTAGTTTTTAAAGTGTTTGCGTGAGAGATTTTGAAGTGTCAGTATTTATTCTTTGGTATTGAACTATCATTTAGGGATGGGAAAAGTTTCAATGTAATGTAAAAAAAAATAATAACCCAGTGTTGTGTTCTTAGAACGACAAGTTAAATCAGAGAGTAGCAAATATTCATATTTCACACCTAAAGTCTTAACTTGACACTGAAACCCTAGAAATGAACGTGTGTAAAATCCAATGGTCCAAAAGAGTAAATGTTTACCTATGCTAAATAGCACAAAAGTGAACAAAATAATTCATAAATGTAAAATTCTACTCAGACATTGAATGTTTTTTGCCTGTTGTGTGGAACTGCTCTCCATTCCTGTTATTCTTACTCGCAACATTCTTAACCTCATCAGAGCTTTATGAATTAGTTCATCTCTTAACATAAAGTACATCAACCTTCAGTCAACTTTTATGTCTTCTAAGGTCAGGGCCTTCTTCAGTAATTGTTTCCAACAGGAGGATGTGTAAGTGACGGCTCTTCAGTAAAACACCCAGCTGAATTTAGTGGACACATATGAATGATGTCCTTGCTGTTGTCCACATTGAGAGCCTGGAAATGAAAATTCAGGCCCACAGGCAGGTGCGGCTGCATCATTCTGGCACAGAGGATCAACCAATCTGTGTGGCTCACTTGGCTCCATCTGAAGCCGTCTTTGGTCTGCTTGCTGTTTTTAATCAAGACGCCGCTGCGTTAATGCAAGCTGACTTGGGCTGAGGCATGCGGGGGCAGTCATCTGAGCTTGGACACATACAGAGAAGACAAAAATCACATGGAAGAATGCATAATAAGACTGGCAACATAAATCACACAATTCCACAAACAAGGCCTTTTTTATTCATACATATATACCTGCTTTTAAAAAAAACAAAACAATGTAATCCCCCCACACCCTCCTGCCCCACAGATGCATTCTGGTTTTGCTTTTTTGTCACACATAAATCTTTCTTTGCTTCTTTGCTTTTTCCACTTGACAGTTTCAATCACCATTGCTGTCCACCAAAGGGTCCTCTGTCGCCACGGTGACACACATGGGTTTCCCCCAATAGGAACCCTGAATGTGGCACATTTGCATTTAATGTCCCCTACTTTCCTTAAGAGCGTGGAATAACCTCAATTAAAAATTCCCAAAACTAGATTCTCAAAAGTTTCCAGGTCATTAGACTTTAATATTACATTCAAGAAAACTTAAAAGGCCAAATTATGCTTCAAACAGATCTTAATTCTGCATTTTTATATATTTTGCCACAAATTCAACAAACTGACCTTTCTTTTTCTGATTTAATTTAATCTCTTTACAGACAGTTTTTTGACTATGCATGTAGCTTAATGTACCCTTAGACATCCATCCAGCAGTTGCTGTAGCAATGGTTCCTGCATCTAAACAACTTGGCGGACTCACATTTTTTGTCTTACCTGTCACTCTCTTGCACTTATGGTTCCAGCTGGAAACCCAAAGCGCTGCCAAACAAATGGTTTAAGTGTAGTCGGGACATCGAGGTAGTATTTACCTCAATGAGACAGAGATGAGCATTATGGAGTGGGCGGCCCAGACTTTAGTCCAATAGGAAACTCGTGAGGGAACATTAAACATGCCAGTTCTGAATTTTAACAAAGAAATAATGAAAAAAATGTATTCAAGAATCACAGCACAGATGTCAATCTGTTCCGATAAGCAGCGGTTTGAAAACTAGGTATTAGTAGAATAACTCGAACAAAAGTTAAATCTTTAAGAATTGTTCAGTTTATTGGGTAAATGTTGGTGTTTTAGAGGAAAAATGTAGACTTCCTTTCCGCATATCAAGAACAAATCAGATCAATTTTTCGTCATGTTCTCTTTAGAGTAGTTCACAATGCATTTCCAGGTATGGAAATAAAAGCTATTACAAACACGTTGAGTTTTATCCACATTTTTAAAACAAACTACTGTTATTTTGAATAGAACAGCATATATTAATACATCCTGATCCTAGGGATTTACTTGGTTTAGCAAGCAGACAGCTGCTCATCTATCTCTTGCTCAGACAAAGACCAGAAACAGAGTGCAAAAAGCAGACTATATTTATGCACCAGCAAGTGTGACTGCTTTAGGGAAAGATGGGCGATGATGCCTCAGTCTGAATGTAAAGTGGGTTTCATTCTGAAGGTGTTAAGCTAAGAGGAGGAGAAAACTTTAAAGACCCATTGTATCACAGCGTAAAGGATGTCCTGCTGCTTTAGAGTCTGTAATGGGTCTTTTCTGGGAATAAACCAAATAATTTACTAATGGCAGGGGGTAAATGCTTGCATAATGTCACCGTCACGTTCAGAGTTGGCCTATGGCACCATACGGTGTCGACATTTTGTAATCTCTTGTCTGAGTGGGTTTTCATCATCTCTCATGCTTGTATTACTGCCAAACAATAACGCAATGTAGCTTTGTACATTATCTGATTGCTATAGCATGATCTAACTGAAGTGTTTGTAAGATGTACTTTGAGTTTGGATCCTGATTCAGGAGGTTAGTTTTTAGACAATACTCCCAGGTCCAGAGGATTGTATGTTTTCAGAATCCGTCATAGTGACACCACCAGTGATTTAGCTCTTACTTTAGAAAATCTTATGTTTTATTACTGAATAAATGGTGGCAGAAATGACAACATTTTGTATTGGTGGAAGTCTCAGATTTAAGGAAACTAACCTGCTGTTTTAAAGGACCTTTAAAAGAAACAAAAGCTTTTTTATCGCTGATCAGTTTTATCAAACTTTAAAAATTCTGTTCTAGCCGTGGTGTTATTGTATGGGTAGATTACCTTCTGCCGTCAAATACCCATGGCCCTGCATGAGTGGTGGTGTGATGGACTGGGAGAATGGGTGATTAACAGGCTTGTGCAGCACTCGGTGGCATGCTGAGGATGAAATTCAACCATTTGCATCAGTAATGCCGGAGCAGGGACATATCTAAAATATGCAGGATGGAGCATTGAGGAGCAGGGTAAAGTATCACTGAGTGAGTTAATCTGCAATCATTTCTATGCCATAAATTAAGTAGTTATTCAACTACTAACATTAGATGAGGCACAGCTGTAGTTGTTTTTGGACATGAGCACCTTGTTCACCTCCAGTGCTGTTGAAAGGATTATTAGACTTATTTATTTAACTAAGACTTGTTCTGTTAGACATATGAAGCAAGTACCTAGTGGTTTTCACTTTAATTAATGTAATTTTATCAGAATTAGAACTGTACTGTCCCCAATTATTGTAGGAGGAAAATATGGTTCTTGCCTTTAGTAATTATAGACTGGACCACTGAAATTATTTTCCAGCTAACACTGCTGCGGAAGTTCAGATGGAGCAAAATGTATTACAAATAAAGCCTTCAGTTATAATGTTACATCATCTCTTCTTGCAGGGAGCTCTGGTCAAAATGGTGAAATAAACAAATTTAAAACACATGTAAGTTGTTTCCATTTTTTTTTACTTCACAACAATAGATATTGGTGTGTCTTAAAGCAGGATTAGGTACTAAAACAGTATCCACGTTTTGAAGATCTCACAAAGACTGTTCAATGTTCAGATGATGGAAAAGCTGTGGCACAACTTCAAAACTCCCCACCTCATGGGGAAACATGGTGGAGGCTACATTATGCTGAGGGATTCTTTTCTTCACAACGCGCAGGAAAACTTGTCAGAAATGATGGATTGAGTTAAATAAAGCAATGTTGGAAGACAATCTTTTAGAAGCTGCATCTGTTTTCGCCTTTCACTGTGACAACGATGAAAGCATCGTATTAGTTGAGCTTCAAGTCTCAATTCCTTGAATAATCATTGTGTTTTTAGACAATTTAATTTTTTTAAAATTATCTAGAGTTTGCAGGTTTGCCAAAGCAGTGAGAAACAAGAAGAAATTAGAAAACATGTGTATCCTCTCCCTTCACACAAAAGCCCCAAATGCAGCTCGACACCTACAAGTAGAATAAACTAGCCTGAGAAACTACAGCAACTTCAGTGCTCCTGAACTCTGGCATCTAGTGTCATACTGGGGAAAGGGACACTCGCAGCACTAACATAGTCTAATGTCAGGCTGCATCCACGAGGCCGTGGTGAGGTGAAGAGACAGGCAACACGCCAGCGGAGCATCTCCAGCAACATGACTCAACCTGTCCTCACGCGTTAGCCCGGCTCAGTCAGGAACATGAGGGAACAAGGTCGTTGGTATTGAGTCACTGACACAGCGGACAGGGCCCTTATCAAGCCTGATCATGGGTAGGAGAGGGAGGGGAGATCGCTGCACGATGTCACGTTCTCTCAAGGAGCACAGGGGACACGGGGTAATGTGTGCACACATGGAGCCGTGCCTCTGCCATAATGCAAGGTGATTAATTCAGTGCATCTCCACCTTTTGTGCTGCACATACATCAGGTAACATCAGTTTTTGAAGCATCAAATGTTGTGTTCTCTGTTTATTCTAAACACACTGTGGTCCCAAAGCAGATCCCATACTGAGCTGGGTGATGATATTTCTTTTTATGGATTCTTGTAAGCAAAATGCTTTGTTAAAGAATAATGTAAAGATTTTTTTTTTTTTTTTTAAGTTTTCAAATTCATGTAACTGTGTAAAATAGAAAAGAATATTTACATAGCACCTTCAGTACAGTACTTTCTGGTGAGCCATTATAGGAAAGATTTAATAGATTTTTTATTATTCAGTCAGTCATCAAATAACTTACTATCCATATTTCAAAACAATAACTTGACTTAAAAGGTACATGCAGGCACATCATGCACACATCATGTTGAGCCTAACTACCATTCATAAATTATTGCAATATATAAAAATTCTAAAACATATAACTTCTTATATATAAATCACTAAGCAGAAACTTAAAATGAAAGAAGATAATGCAAAATCTAAACAGACACCACATATTTTAAAGTTATTTACCCGTGGAGCCATCAAATATACTGTTCTTCATCGAGTTTTTTGAAAACTTCTAATAAACTACACTCTCTTAAGTCCATGCTTTCTTGGAATTTAATTCCAACAACAGCCTTTTCATCTGTTTTGCAATTTTATAAATATGTCACAAATCATATTTGGATGCACCCCTACTGACAAAATCTATAGAAATCAAGCAAGAAATCATGAAGAGAATTATGGACTTCTAAAAATGCCTTGTATGGCATGGGTGGGTGTGTTTTGGTACGCTATATTGTAAAAACTACCTCCATTGTAAAAGCAGCCTGTAACCGACCGGTGTCTCACCATTCCTTCCTGGGCAGCCTTCAGTTGTAGGATCACAGAACAATGATACAGTTAGGATGCAGCTACTGGCAACACACAACACCGTCCACTGACTGGATGACAGAAAAACGCCACTGCTTACTACCTGCATGAGACATGCTAGTGCATTACGTGTTTGGGTTTAACTCTGTCTACCCAGTGAGAGTCCGATGGTGGAAATGTTGTCCTGAATATATTGGACCATGAAATAGCACACAGGACAGCTCTGACTTGTACTATTACGTCTCACTGGAAACGAGGCATAAATCTGGTTCCTGTGGATGCAGTTTACAGATTTTTGAAGATCTTTTCCATGCAGTCTGTTCAAGCAATTCTACATAAGAATAAATATCATAAGATTCTCCACATTCTCCACATCCAAGATGAACGGTTGCTTTGAGATGTGTGAATCAACCCCAGAGGAAAGCAATAGGTCTTGTGTAGATGCTGACTGAATCTCCTAAGAGAGTGTCAATATACAAATAGTCTTCTACATGACCACCCTGCAAGGAAGAAGCCATTATTCTAAAATAGTGAGATTATAGTTTTGAAATGCTTTTGGGAACAAAGACCACTCCACTTCAAAGTCTAGAGTTAATCTAGCAAAATAGCAAAACAGAATGCCACTGAAAGGTTAAAAATAATCCAAAGACCATGGCTGGAAGAGCATTATCATTACCACTAAAGATTACTGAAGATTTTAAGCATTCAAAAATGGTTTATGGGTTTATTGCAAAGGCAATCTTCTCGAAATATTAGCTGAGCTTGTTTGTAGCTTTAATCAGATCTGGGGTGGAATTACATGTTCAGAGCTTCACTTTAAGGATCTTGCTGCCTGAGGCACCATTTGAAGTGGGCAGCGAGGCGGGAGCTGCTGTGAGCAGCTGTGATTAGGGGTGCCATGACTCATTGAATACCCTGTAATTACAACTGTAACTGATGCTGAGTTGATCACAAACCTATTTGCTTCTTTTTCATCGTTTTAAGCCTTGTTTTGTACTTCCTCGAAACTTTCTCCCATTTTGTCATGTTCTAGCCACAAACACCAAAGTGTTTTACTGAGTTATAAACTGTCATGGAGTAATGCGTAGTTGTAAAGCTGAAGGAAATCGGTTTATGTTTTTCAAAATTTTTAACTTGACAGAGTCACATGTCCCTAAAACATGGGGGATTATATCTCTACCTGACCAACAGATCTTTTCTAATTAACTGAAGTTCAGTTACACTGGATGGTGACAGCATACACCTCACAGTGAGGAAGGTAATTTCAGGGTAATGTTCAGTATTACCTTTCCTTTTTTAAACTTGGTTTCATCTGATCAGACAGATTTGTTCTGCCTCATCTCTCGTCTCAGTTGATTTAGGCAGATTTAGGGACTTAAATCATAGTCCCTACAGATTTAAGGACTATGTTTTTGATCCATGCAACATGTCTAAAGCAACGTGATCATTTGCTTTCTCATGGTGAAACCTGACCACTGCAGCGCTGAGTGTAAACAAGCTTACATGGCTACTGGAGTTTTTCCTCTCTATGACTTCACCACTTTCGATTACCATCATATAGAGACTTCTTCTCTGAACAGTCCCACTGAAACAATTTCCAATAAACAAAGACTTTCCTCTCTTTCTCTCTGTCAAGTATTCCAGCCAAACAAAGTCCTGGAAAGTTTGGGAAATGACTGGGGTAAATATTTTCTCCTTGTTTAAATGTTATTTTCTGATTGCCTTAGCTATTACTCATCGTCCTAACTTTCTTGCAGAGTCAGATCTAAGAAGCAGATCTGTTCCTGCTCGCACATTCTCAATATTATTATAAAAACTGTTTAATCTTTTTTGAGTCATCTGCTCTTGCCTTTGTTTTGAATCCTCCAACCTACCAATGTCTTAGTAGGTTCACAGTTTGACATGCTCTTTATTTCATGAATTAAACACTGTATCCAAAAGACTGGACTTTCCTAAGCAGTGTTCGAGTAAAGGGGATCTAAATACAAATGAGGCCACAATTTTCAGATTTTTATTAGCAAAACGTTTTATAAACATGCATCCGCTCCCTTCAACTTCACTGTTATTTATTGCATTCATGCTAAAGTTTGAGGCTGAATCGTGACAAAATGTGAAAAGGTCCAAGGGGCATGAACGTTTCTGCAAAGCACTGTAGGTCCTCTGGTCACTCTTGTCCCCTCTTAAAAAACAGTGTTGCTGACATGTTTGCAAACTTCATCTTGCATAAGTGCAAGAGGCTTCCTGCTCCACAGATCTTACGGCTGCCTGAGGAAAGAGTTCAGCTACAGTGTACGTTAACACTTACCGTTTATTTTTAGGATCCAAGGTGATACACTCGGGCTTGCGGTGACCCTTGAGATGACACATCTGAAAGAGACGGCGCTACAGCAGGGAAGATTCTGTTCTACGTCAGTGGTTATCGACATCAAAAAGGTGCTGAGAAGGTCGGTTTTTTTGTCACACAGGTGGATAGGCTCACTAACTGGAGACTTTGTTCCAAAGGTTTGATTCTCATTGACATGTTTTTCCCTTTATTGACCCCACCTGTGACCGTAATATAACCAGCTTTTTTGTTGCCTCCAAGGCACAGGCTCTAAGTCTGGCATGTGCAGAGTGTTTGTGTTGTGTTGTTTTGAGCTTTAGCACTGTGTCATAATGAATAAGTAGGAGAAAATGTAGATTGTTTAAAGTCATTGTGCGAAACCCAAAGTAAGAAACAGACGTCACGATTGCATGCCCACACCAATAAAGCTGTTGAAGAGTGTGGGTAGGTGGCTCGCTCATTTCGTTGTAGGAAGCGCGCATTGGCATGAAGGGCAATTTGGCCTGACAGTTAAAACATCCATCTCTGACTCGGATCTCCCCCGGTGAGTTAAGTAGGAATTCTCAAGATAACAACAGCAAGGGCTCATTAACGTCACTTCAGACATTTCATGGGAGGCCGAGTCCCGTCTCTACGGAGACATGATGGAGTGCACACGGACAGCGTCGACCCCACACACTCGCACGCGCTTCTCTGCAAGGGTCCACGCACGCTCTGCAGTAGCCTGATAAGACTCACGCCTGAACAACTTTGCCCCTGCAAATGTCAGACTGGAGCTGTCTCTGTTTCCTTGTAAGGTAGTGTGTGTAAATGAATAACTCAAAATGTTCTTCCTGTGGCTTTTGCATAAACCTAAGATTACCTATGTTGAGTCCACTGCCGAGACTTAATATGGCAAATCCCCTGGCTTACGTGCTATGAAAATAGATCCAGATGAAATTCTTCAAATATCTGCAAAGCTCTGTGAAAGAGTGTAAATAAAAAGAAGCTTACTGCACCTCCCAGAAGAAAGCTTAAATCTGTGTCTTGTTGCGATGAATGCGTTAGAGGCAGCAGCAGAGATTTTAAACCTACCCGAAGGTCTCCCATGAGGCGACTTTGGGACCAGCTTCTCCAAATTTCTTCTGGTTTTGCTTTTGAGTCACGCTATCAGAACATCATACACAAAGTTCTCAACGACTTGGCATAAATGACGGAACCATGAATTTTTCTCTTTTAGAAAATCAATACGTACTTGGGTTATGCAAGTCAGTGATTCAAAGATTCCACCAAACTCACCTCTAAATAATTGAAAAAAAAAAAACCCTAACTAAACTGGTCCAGTCAAAGTTAGGATTTGAATCCAGTTGAGATTCTCTGGCTTGACCTTAAAAGGTTTTTTCATGCTTGAAACCCTACAATGAAACTGAATTAAAACAATTCTGCAAAGAAGAGTGGGCTAAAATGTCCACTGCAATGTAAAAGACTGATTGCTTGTTATCAAAAGTACTTAATGTTTACTACCAGTAATTAGGTTTAGGGGCAAATTACTTTTTCACATTAGCCATTTTTCTTTTCGTATTTACCCTTAATAAAGGAAATCATAAGTGATCCAAAACGAGAAAAAATTGCAGGAGGGACACCACTTCTGTAAAGTTTTGTGTCTTGTTTTTGATCCATGCAACATGTCTAAAGCTATTTTCATTTATCAAACTGAAGCAGCCTCTTGGTTGCTATCAGAAAGAAGACAGAACCTGTGTTTTGCTGATGATTATTCAGACAAAAATTGCTTGAAATGTTTAATATTTGCAGGCTGTTGATATACTTTCACTCATGTCACTCAAAGACTTCAAGAAAATCTGCTGCGTCCTGGGGTCTCTGCAGCGAGAGCTCGGCTTCTCCCACCACCGGGGGCATTTGTCTTTGACGTCGTGACATCTCTAATGTGACGATGTGCTCATACACCCTGCAAGGAGAAAACAGCCTGTGCTGGCCTGGCATTCTATACGGCCATGTGGCTCTGTTGACCTCTGCCTATGCACAAAACTTCAGTCTTAATTGTGTCTGGAGGAATTTTCTGCTGTCTTAAGACAGGCTTCAGTTTAGACCAGAGGGTGTTCTGGCTTTTAATGCACACAGCAGTTAAAAAGACAGGGAAGACAGTAGAAGTCATTGTGGCATTCTGTTTTTTTTTTTTTTAATGGCGTTGCACTGAATTAATCCTTTGCTTCCATATCTAAGAAAATCCCTAACTTTTTACTTTAGAACTTTTGAGTTTGTGCTTCAAACTGGATAAGGGACAGCCTGGTGGCCCATGTCAAAGGTGAATCGTGTCCAAAGAATTTCATATTGTCAAAGAAGTTCTTGATAAAACAGACAGTTTCAACAGTTCATGCCCTAGAGCTATTTTCTGGTCTCTGACAGTTGTGTTGCAGTCACGGCAGAGCCTAATTTCCCCCCCCCCCCCCATCACTTTGCAGCGCAGATCTAAGCTTTGTTGTGATCTGTCCGAACACCCGTCTCCTAACTTGCTCCTGCCATATCTCGCCACAGCCACACCCATTAAAAGAGCAAAACCAACATATCATCTTTGATTGTAAATCACAATAATCCCCCGCTTCATTTGGCATTTAACATAGCTGTGATGTCCTCCGTGTTGATTGCCTCTTGCTGTGCTGCTGAGATTCTTTTTTTGTGTAACATTTGAAGGACTAAAGGCTTGTTTCACAGTTTAATGAGGAGATCAGAGTGGCTGATCAGTGAACCTGATGAGAAGAGTGACCCTGTGTATAATGTTGGTAAATGCTAAAAAAGTTGTTCATTTTATTGAAGTTTGTGAGTAAAGGCAGCAAATAATGGCCACGTCTAGCTTTTTAAATAGTTTTAAATCATCATTTATCATTTTATGGAAACAAAACATTTTGACTTTGCATGCATTGATCAAATAATTAAACCTGCACATGAAATAATAAAATCACACAGTCATCAATCAATACATTATGTTTTTTTTAGAAACACAAGGTTGATAATGCTTTGTCTGTATTGAGATACAGACAATATTGAATTTACATTTTATGCAATATGCCAAATATAACATACAGCACCCTCCACTTTTATTGGCTCTCCTGGTAAAGATGTGTCAATAGCCTTAAAATAAACTCGTCTTATATTGGAAAAGCTTAAATTAATATGTTGGAAAGGATCAAATCCAGGGTGAGCAGTGTAGCTTGCCTTGACTTAACCGGAATATCAGAGAAATTGTAACACTGTTTTGAAACATGTGACTCTCCTTTTTAGGAGATTACATTTTAAGCTTACTTATATTTTTTGGGTCTCTTTGCAATGAGATTCAACAGACATTGTTCTGTGAGCTTTACTATAAAAACTGTTGAGTACCTTTTAGATTTGTGCTTCCATTTGTGTGCGGTATAACACTACATATCGACGTGCTAATCAACCTAGCACATTAATCCTGGGCTGATTAGCACCTAGCGACTTAGCATCTAATGAACCACCTGCACAATCCAGATTGGCATATATATGTGCTATTTAAGAGACATTTAGGTGTTTTTCTTGGACAGTGACCAATATGTTGACCTGAGTGAGTCAGTTTTTGCCAAGATGTTGGGCCACAAAGATATGGGCAGGGCTAGACTTGCTAAAGCAGGCTAGACTATAACTCCTTGCTTGCAGTTGTAGTTTTAAATTTTTGGTCCATGACTTTCAGTTTTCATGGGGTAAAAATATATGACATGAAGGCCCTCTTCAGAATGGAAAAGACAAGAAAACATGAAAACTGAAGTAAGGCAAAAAATCATTTACAGTATCTACAGTTGCAATAAAAACATAAAGTAAGTAAAGAAAACCTTCAGCAGTTTTTCGTGAAACTTATGCTACTGAAGATTTATTTCAAGAGTTTTTCTACATCTTCATCAGAGGTGCCGGTATGTGCTGTAGGTGATGTAATGTAGGTCTAATATATGACACACCTTTTCAAATCATCACATTGAAACCTTTTGTTACACTCTGGCTTTCAGACATCATAATCCCATTCTTACATCCAAATTTTTGACAAATTTCTTGAGGCAGGACTCCTCCCCCACTGATAGAAAACATCTTATCATACAGACAGCATGTGAAAGCAAAGACATAACCATAACATAAACCCAGAGAGCACATTTACTGACACTGAGGCCTCCACCACTGTGGGATTTCCAGACTAGAATTTGACATGACAGCTGAGGAACGATGGCATGGCCTCTGTGCTGTCACAGTTGCTACCGCATGACACATGTCCATAATGTTAGCAGCATAGGCACCCAGTATGTATTCACGTTGGATTGAAACAGATTAAGAGATTAGCGAAAACTACAAAACTGCAGCGTGCATCATCACTACATTACTTTAAAGACTGTGGAGCGGTGACTGTGACATTAACCTCACTGCAAGAATGCCAAGTGGAAGTCAGGAAGTAAATGTCTGCGGCTGGGACCTTTCACCTCCAAGCCTCCTGTTCTGCCCGGTCGTCAGTCGGCGTAGAGGATGAACCCCGAGAAGGTGCTGTATTTGTTGCTGTTGCCCCCATGAGCTTTGCCCCCATCCAGTTTGATGAAAACCTCATCACCCGCATCCAGATGAAGTATGACACTGTTGCTGGCATAGTCATAACTCTGGTCTTGGTCTTGGGCAATAGCACTGGCTCTGACCTGGAATATTAAACACAGAGAAATGCAATAGGAGGTTAGAGAAGAGAATTAGTCACTGAAGATCCGTAAACATTCCCTTTTTGCCAATCAGCAAAATTTATAAAAAAGGTGCTGTCGAAAAGTAAAGTATTTCCCCTCCAATAGATTTCTCCCATTTTTGTTTTTGCATGTTTCAAATAATCAATCAATAAAAATGCGAGTTGAGTTTTGAAATAATTATTTCATTTATTGGAGGGGAAAATAAATCCAAGCCAACCTGGCATTTTATGAAAAATTACTCCTCCTGTTAAATTATCATGTAACAATGATTAAACAAATCTTTTGAAAAGTTGGGTCACAAGTTTGATTCATACCAGACCCGTCTAGTCAAGAAATCACCTCAATAGAACTTGTCTGGCAGCATGAAGTAGGCTGCAGAATCTCAAAATGTCAGAGCCATTATCCACAAACAGAGAAAACAAGGAACAGAGGTGAACCTTCCAAGAGAGGCCAGCCTATCAACATTTCTCCCAGAATGCATCTAAAATCTTCTCAGGAGGTCATAGAAGAAGCCAGAGCAAAACACTGCAGCTCCAACTTGCCTTAGCTAAGTTGATTTAACGATGACAAAAAGACTGGACAAAGGGACTATGGGTGAGTTTATAGCTAAAACCAGTAGTGACAAAAAGAAACAAAAGGCCTGTCTCAAATTTCCCAGAAACTCCTTACAAGACAAAGTTTTTGTAAGAAACGTTCAAGACACGTCAGCCCTCATTGTGGAACAATCATCGGGCCACAGAGTGTAATGTAAGCTAATGGTGCTTTCAGCGCCTGTGTCGGTGTTAGCAGCGGATTTTTTTTTTCCTGTTACATCTAAAATTACCACAGCATTTCAGGAAAGGAACACAATACCATAAGTCAGACATGGAGGGTGGTAGCATGTACCATCAACTACAACAATTTGTTACAATTGATGGTACATTAACTTATTATGTTGTGCTAATCAATAAGCTGTTAGCACATTGAGCAGCGCGTACACAAGCCACATTGATATCACCAGCACCTTCCCCTGGCTCTGATTGGTTGTTTTTGACCAGCGGTGCATTTCTTTAAATGCCAATATGCTTCAGGAGGTGGAGGAAGAGCTTCATTTTTTCACAGCTTATCTGTCTCATACTATATTGTCACGCCATGGTGACAGTTTTGACAAATATGGAAAAAACATATTTGTACAAAAGTTACATACTGCAGTTTCAAATCCACATCAGATGCTGTGACCTTAAACAGGCAGTTCATCCTCTTAAACCCTTTTAATGTGACTGAATAAAGACATTTCCTAAAAAGAAGCGTGGGCTAAAGTTTCATTGCCAGCTATTGCAAACGCTTGATGGCACAAGGCTGGCACAACCAGTTATTAGGCTCAGGGGGCAATTATTCTTTCACATGTTGGGCCATGTTGGTTTTAGTAGCTAATTTCCCTTGATAAATTGTGAAATTATTTGAAAACTGCTTCTTTGTATTTTCTCACTTTACCTTTGTCTGATATTAATTATATTTGCTTGATGATCTAAAGGACATGGGGAAAATACAAAACCAGAAGAAATGTGGGAAGAAACAGAAATAAAATGCTATCAGTAAATAGACCTAAAGGGAAACTAAGGGTGTATTCAGACCAACCCAGGATTAGAGTCTTGAATCAGAGTCTAATCCGTTTGTCTAGAAAGTTCGAGTTTTTGGGGAGGTCCGAATGCAAATTTGAATTCCAAAACGGACTTAAAAACCAAACTCCAATCCGCCTAAAAACCTAGGTCTCGGTCCGGTTGAAGTGGACTCTAAAACCACTTCAACCTGTCTGAAAGCAACCGGACTAGAGACCGTTTCAAAAGCAGGAATTTAGCTACAGTGCAGGACATTCTGATCAATATATTACTCTTTGCTCTGCGGGTTAACGACAATGTTGTGTCGGTTGGCAACGGGTTTGAGTGCCGACACCAAGCAAGCAAAAGCTGAATATAAATGATTTTAAGTTGTTTTACAACTTTTTTTCAGCTTATTGTCCCATTGCCGTGGCGCTCTGCAGCTGCTGTAATTTTTAAACCTTTAATAAATGACAAAAACTGAACTAATTGCCTCATTTGTTTGAACATAATCATCAAATAGGATGGAGGAATTTGCTTAGGCCTCTCTTGCATCTTGTTAGAAACCAAACTGTTTATAGATTTATATCAAGGGAGAATACTTACAAACATCAGCAATTTTCTCAGCTTTAATTTAAGCCATGTTTATAGAAATCGGGTAAGAAATAAAGGAGCTGCGGTCATTTTTGTGATTCCTGCTCGTCCCTCATTGGAACAGCCTGTTTTGGTGGACAGACTCACCACATAGTAACGGCGCCTGCAGGAGCGTCGCTAGCGTTAGCGGCTAACAGGCGATGTCCAAACCAGTAAAGTATATCAATGAAGAAATCCTATAACCGCTAAAATCTGTTAGTTTTAGTCGTTCGTCACAGTAGGTGTGAATGCAAACTAGAGTTCTGAAAATGCAACAAATGTTGCAATTTTAGTCCCCAATCGAACCGAGTCTACCGGGCTATCCGGTCTGAATGCACCCTAAGAATCAACAAATTTTTTTAACAGTTTATCCTTGAAGTGATAAGGTTTAATGTCATTAGAGGAAAACTTGTAGAAAAGTAAAGCCTGAATTAAGGAGTTTGACTTTGTGTGAGTACGTTCCCTCTGGTGAATATCTTGTTTTTTATATTATGACTCAGCCAAACGGGTCAGGCTTGAGTCAGTCTGCCTGTGAGGAACAAAGTCAGTACATACTATCCCTTCCCCTCATCTTCCACTCTTATGTCCTCATTTTGTAGGGTGAAACGCTAGCAATTGCCACGTTTTGCCACATATAAGTGTCATTTTGTCAACACAGGGTAATTACGGAGGGTGTTGGCTTGGGAGCATCATCCCCAAATCTGCTCGCCTGTCGCAGGATAAGTTCCTTAGCATGCAGCTGCTGGAATACAGATCCCCTCTGAGGCTTTACTCCAGCTTTACTGTGCCATCCATAAAAGTTTAATCCGTGTTCTGACAAAGATTGTGACGACAGGTTAGCTGAACCAAAAATAAAAACATTATCCTCTAATGGAGTTGTGAAGAGGTGTGCACGGTTCGAGATGGAAAGCTACAGGACAGATGACGGCATGATGATGAATTTTTAGGTGTCTTAAGCTGCTTCCACTGTGCTTCACAATATCTACCATTGACAAGAAGACATTGTATAAAAATGTTCATATTCTTTAGGTTTTCTGCTCTGCGCGCCATTTATTTGTCATTACATCATAAAGATAAGAAATGTCAAAATTGTTATTGCTACTCTTGCTTCCATTGCTGTAATCTTTCAATATATACAGTGACTTGCAATAGTATTTATACCCCTTGAATCTGTTTTAGATGCTGTTTTGTTACAACCATAACAAATATGGTTATGGTTGTAACAATGTAAATATTATGTTGCTATTTTATGTGATCAATCTAAACAAAACAGCTTATAATGTAAAAGTGGGAGGAATAGGATACATTTTGACATATAAAAATTTAAAACATGTGGAATACAGATTTGTTGAGCTCCACTGCAATGATCGCTGTAGGTCGTCTGGGAGATATTTTTATCAGCTTTACACAACAGACTGACATTTTTGCCCAGGCTCTTTTTCAGAACAGGTCAAACTAGATTGGATGGAAAGTCTCTGTGGACAATAATTTTCAAGTCTTATGTCTCATTCTCAATCTGGGCTTTGACTAGGCCAAGTAACACAAAAATCTGCTTTGATCAAAACCAATCCATTGCAGCTCTAGTTCCATGTTTAGGTTAACTAGGTGAACCTTTGCCCTAGTCTAAAGTCTTTGGCGTTTTTCTTTTTTTTTTTTTTTACATTTGTCTGTGTTGCTTGCGGCAACAATGAAATAGGACTTCTTATGAAGTTGTTCAATGTTTTTTTCTTCTTGGCACTCCTTAATTGGACAGGTCAAAGGTCAGAATTGGGGGAAAAAAAATCTAAGAAATATCCTGTAAACAGTTTTAGCCAGATCTTATGAAATAGATTGCACTGGATATTCTGGGGGGACTTCAGGGTAAAATTGGCAATAGATGTAAAACATGTTGAAAACCATGTATCACATCCCTTCCATTAAAGTCCTGCACTGTTTTGTATTAATCTGTCACATGAAATCCCACTAAATGCATTCAAGTTTATGGTTGTAAAATGATAGAAAGTGGAAATTGGAGTGAGCACTTTTACAACACTCTGTAGTTCATGAAGTCCAAGTTTTAGACGAGTCTGTCGTCCAGCACCGTCAACTCAAATGACTAAATTACAACCTCAGTGTGTCACCAAGTTCTGCAGAGGCCTGGTAACGACCCATTCATTTGATTCAGGTGTGCTGACCCAGGACACAGATCCCCTGTGGAGAGAAACTAGATGCCACTGAATTTTGAATAATAGGAGGGAGCTTTGGCTCGGTGACTCTTCCCTGGAGAGCCAGCAGAAACTCTGGATGGGACATCATCGAATAAAAATTTCACAAAGCTTGTATTCATATTCATAAAAATTATACTATCTTGTTAAAAATAACAGTGGAACAAAATTTATGAAACAGATTTACTGGAGTAAAATCTAAAGAAATAGTGACAGAGGGTCAACAATTACACATGCTACATTGAGTTAATATATATAACATTAGCTGTCTAAGTCATTCAGAGTGAATGTAAGGAATAACAAAGAAATAGTTTAAGATTATTGAAGTTAATGTTTGTTAAAAAGTTATGCGCAGTTAATATCTTACCTTCAGTGGATAATTTTCTTAGCGTCTTGATTCAACACGTATTCAGATTAGTGTGTCTTGTAGGCTAAAACTTGTGGCTAGTTCAATAGGGACCAACAATAATGTTTTCTTTTAAACTCCTTAAACTCTCAAAAAAAAGTATTAGTGACTCATGCGAAAGCTATGAAACTTTAAACCTTTGTCACATTTTCAGTTGTCATATATTTACGCAGGAAACCAAGATTGTGGCAAATTGCAAACTGGATCCTACAACTGCCTAGAGAAGAATAATATATA
>CAEGAE010082600.1:0-47267 GCA_903067095.1 Girardinus metallicus | reverse complement strand
TATATATATATATATATATATATATATAGCTTCATGCAATCTTCACAGACATCAATGTTAACTGAGGTTAGAAATTCGTAAAAGAAAACTGGTCAGAAAGGTTTAAAATAATAATATTTAGGAAATATAATGATTGTGATTGTGTTAGTTTGGGGGGGCAGACGACCTCCTGCTGTGGTGACGCAGCAGGCACCAGAGATGTTTTGGTTCCAGTCTGTCTTAGCAGCTGCCTGACGTCTCCTTGCTTCCTTATCTTAATGAGTGTTTAACCATTTCTGCTCTCTGTCAGCCCAAGGAAGGGACAGGAAGGGAGCAAAAAAAGAAAAAAAAAAAACAGGGGGAGTCCAAACGAGAGCAGAGGAGACAGTGAAGGAGAGAGGCAGAAAGCGGGCCTCTGATAGAAAAATTCCTGACAGCTGATAAGAAGGAGAAGGAGATCCAGTTTGCTGCACAGATAGGGTAGGAATGTGTGGCCAGATGATGATGACTGGGTCCATGACTTCACTGCCCCTATCTGTGCCTGCCAAGACACATCACCACTGCCTGCCTGCATGCTATCCAGCCTCATGTTTTCCTAAAAAAACAAAAAAAAAAACAGGATTTGACAAAGACTGCGCCCTCACCGTCTCTCTCATGTTTTTACTCAGCAATATTATGGACCCATAATTATGTTACTGCAATAAAGCTGAACAGTTTGTCCAAAATTCCTACTTTCACTGTTGTGTACTTCAAGTCTCTATAATATTGTGGTATAAAAAAGTGGTATAATTTCATCTTGATTGGCATGGGCCACAGAGTTCAGGGTTAACTAAACTTTTCCTTGGAAACAGGAAATATTCTTTGAATTATTGGCCTGCAACAATAGCAACGAAGTGGACATGAGAGGAAATAAAATCCAGCTCAGACACCATGGAGCTCAACCAGGGAGCCAGAGAGGGCGTTTTAACCATGTAGCCGATCTCCCAGCGTTTTAATTTACGGTAGGCAGAAGTGCATAGATGCACCCTAAAAAGGCCTCAGCAGATGCCGTCTCTTGGTGTGAGACAGAGAGAAGTAGTAGATTGTGTTAGTGGGAGCCAGGGTTGCGTGTGGATCAGACTCTAGCTTGGCTGGCTCCAGAGGTAATCAAACAAGCCTGCATGGTTCGTTTGTCAGTCAGCTCAGTACAAAGAAGACAGGTAACTTCATCATTCACAAGGAGTCTCCACTGATCATGCTTAGCCAGAAAAGCTAAGGATGCTGTGCTATTTACTGCTCTTGGCAATCTGAACAAATCCATGTTATACTATATTCGCTTACTTATAAACACAATGAAAAAGAAACAATCTCCGCCCTCCGATCATTAAGCAAGACATTGGATCTAAACAATTGTCTGTTCTCAGTTGCTGTGTGTTCTCTCCCTCAAAGTATTATGTATATCTCTTAATCTTTTGCGGTTTTTCTTCAGAGATTCTGAAAGCATTCCATAGAATTTGTGTGAACATTGGCTGCTTTTCACTCCTTTTCAGTATGAAGAGCTAAAATCTTGCTATGCAGGGGATTATCAACATGCCTTTAAAAAGTATTGATGACGCTCAAACTCTTTCACATTTTTGTCATGCATATAAATACAACACGTACTTGAATTTACTTTGAGGGTCCTGACACACTTAAAAGAAACAATGGCCAATGTTAGGCACTTTCATATTGTCACTAAAACAACGTTTATTTTCATCTTGCTGCCATTTGTGTACTTGTTTCAGAAGGAAGAGGGAAGGGAGTTTGGTTATTTGTTTGGGTAGGAACAGTTAAAGTCATGCACCACAGGATTAAAGGTGTTTTACTGAAGCAGAGAAGCATTTACATGGTGTCAAAAGTTTATTGAAATATGTATAATAATCTATGATATCCTTAAATATTTGTAAATAGGGCAATAACAGCAATATTACCATCAAATATTGATGTTGACTCAACTTTTTAATCAGTGCTTAAGTAATTATTTCTCTTCTATATCTTAGAAAATTATCCTGCAACAAATAGCTTATTGGATAGAACTTATAAGTCTGAAAATATAATAAATATAATTATAAAAATGAAACACAGTAGTCTCAAAGTCACACAATTACAAAAAGAAAACATATATATTCCAGACCTTAGTTTTGTCATCAACCTGCTCCTTAGTGAATTTAATAACTAAACTCTCATATTTGCTGTTTAAAGATTTTGTGTCTATGTGACCTATTGAATCTTTGACACCTTTGTCATTCACAGAAACTCATATGGTTTTCATCTTTACTGCATGCTGAACATGTAAATGTGCCTCTTAGCCTATAAACATCTAATGGGCCAACTGAGATAAAAAAAATGTCAGTAACAACCAAAACAATCCACACTTAAGTGTAATAAATAGGAATGAGTTTTGAACACATAAATAAATAAAGCTGCAAAACTGCAAGGAAATATCTGAAACCTATTTTTATTTAGAACCTAAACTTTCTTTTGCAACTTCAGGAGGTTTTCTTCTAGGTCAGCCTTGTGTTCATCTGACAAAAAGCCTCATCAAAGCATGATGTTGTGGCTTCCACATTTCATCTTTGACATAATGTGTTCAGCATGCAGTGCTACTTTCTCAACACACTTAGTGTTTTGCATGACGGCCTTAATCTATTTAGTTTGCAATGTCCCATACATTGATTTGTGGAGCACACAGCACAAAGCTGTAAAATGCACAAATCATCCCATCAGTGGATCTATGTTCAATTCAACTCAACTCAATTCAATTTTATTTAATTAGGGGCAGCACAGTGAACAATGTTTAATGATAAAAACAAAGCCACAGCAGTTTTGTATGAAGGTTTTCTAGACGCAGGATAATTTGCAAACATGGTCCGTAGTTGGACCTTTTTTTAAAAATACAGCAGTGTGTGTTTCCTCCAGTCACCATGGGCCTCTTTGCTGCTTCTCTGAGTAATGCTCTCCTTGCCCAGCCTGTCAGTTTTGCGACATACTTAATTTTCAGAATGTCATCCTGTTTTTAAGTTCTCCACAACCTTAGCCCTGACCTGTCTGATGTGTTCTTGGTCTCCAAGATGCTGTTTGTGAACAAATGTTCCCTAACAAACCTCTGAGGCTTTCCCAGCATTTTTGTTTTTATTCTGTGATTAAATTAGCTTGCATGGTTATGACAGCTCTTTTTATTTGGGGTGTCAGAGTGGAGAGAGGCTGTCTGTCCCTTAAAAATCCAACAAAATATATAAAAGTGTGTGGTTGTAATGTGAGGAAGATGTAACAACAACATTCAAGGGGTATGAATACCTCAGTAAGCCAAAGTAAATCTAAAATCTTTTCTAAAGTCCTTGGACTTTTTCTCAACAACCTGCATATAATATTTTTTATTTTCTTATAAATGGACACTTCTTCTTTTACATTATTTTGTCCATTTAACACCTACTTCAAGCAGACAGTTTATAGCAAACTGTTATGGTTTGGTCCAAGGACTGGACTGGAAATGACTGAAAAAATTGAAGGTTCAGGGAAAAATATATAAAAAAAGACCCTGGAGCACAAAAGAGATGAATAATGGTCTGTTCAATTTGTACTGGCAAGTTTGAATTTTCAAGTTCCAACTTAGAGAAATCAAACAGATGAACACTAAATATGGAGAATAGACATTAAACTTTGGAAATCCCCAAGACACATTGAGTTTAAAGAACTAGTATATCTAAAAATATGAAATATAGTCAAAGTAAATCAGAGCAGCTCATATTCCTTTCGTTTGTAATTCATGGGTGCACCACAGCAATAAAAACAACACCTAAATTTAGTTGGATTTCTGACATCCAACTAGTTCTGACCTCTGAGATAAACATAATACAACAAAAGTCTGACTACTTGGAGGCAAATATAAAAATTTTTCCATTATATGTACATTTTGAGTTGTTATTACTGAACATAGTAGGTTGAGGAAATTCTGCTGGTTCAAGACATATCTTGTGTTTTTGCTTCTCATTAAATAAAGAGTCCTGTGTTTTGACCTCATCTCCAAACTACTCGCAGCATTGCAGTCAGGAGGAAACAGCAGCACAAGGACACAGCAAACCCACACTTCACCTTTCAACTGAAAAGAAAAGTCAGGAAGAGCAGACATGTAGTGAAGCACGTCCTCCTGCACATAACATTTTTCATACAACTCAACACTGCAGCTCGATAAAATCCAGGCAGCTTTTTTTTATTTCCTGTCCGACACAAAACAAAGACGAACAAAGAGATAATCCATGAGTCAACCCAGGGCTGTGTGTGTGTATGTGTGTGTTAATTTGATGGTTCTACAACAGTATTAGAGATAGAAAGGATAGACACTCAGGTCATAAATATGTTTTTTTTCCAGCCTCTCAAATCTTCTTTTCTGAAGCAGAGCACGCCTGACAGCAATCTGCCAGCTCAGACGCCAGTCTCCACACTATCATCAGGGTGTGATGAGGCTGATAGCACTCGGAGCGCTCACTTCTTCACAGTGTGCAGTCGAGCGTGAAGGCATGGGTGGAGTTGTGGGTGTATCAGGGAGGACGTGGATGGGATAAGGTGGTATTCAAAGATGGCTAGACAGTTTGCAATCTGCTGTGAGAAACAGACAAGAAACATCCAATCGGCTGTAGTGGGGAAGACACAATGGCACCAGCAGAGCGCCAGCAAAGCAAGCTCGCCTCAGGCAGAGGTCAGAAATGTTATCACTCAGCCTCTGGTGACATGCAAAAGCCTATCTCCATCATCAGGGTAAAGTCATTGTTTTCTTTGTCCAGTGGTGAATAGCGAGCCCCGGCGCCCACTCATTTGTAGTGGACAAACAGGTCTAGGTGGAGAATTAGGCTGATGGCTTCTGTCAGATTTAGACCACAGGAAAAGTCATGCACTTGTAAAAAAAATAAAAAATATCTTAATGTTTGGATATTTATTTTTCAGGACTGGTATGACCAGGTATTTCTGCCAAAAAGCATTCATTCATGAATGATTAATCATGTACTTATTTAAGTACACGCACTGGAAGTTTTAGAAATATTTTCAACGACAAAGACAACACATCTAGAAGTAATGTGTTAATTTTTGAAACGTCATGAGTAGTTATTTTATCAACTGGAACAGCTAACACTTCTCTGTCTTCATTTAGTATAAATCCAGATTAGTTTATTGTTGAGGATGAAGCTTACTAAGTAGATCAAAGCCCCTACTAAAACAATTTTTATGGCATAAAGCATCAGAGTGGCCTATGAAAAAGCTATTTTAGGAACCCATAAAGCCTTGTTAGATTTTCATTGGGTTGTTATTTTCAACAGAAGGTAATTATCATTTTCACTGGAAACAGTGGAATGAGGTGATGTGCCACTAAAGATCTTCCCATGTGAAACATTTACTGACACAATGACACGTAAAGATCACTGGTATTGAAATCAGACTCAAGTTGTAAACTTTTCTTTGCCTCTGGTTTGATATTTTGAGTCTCTTGTCAGGTTGTGTTCTGTTAGGCGATTTTTGCATGTTTTCTTCTGTTTACCCATTGCTCCAGAGTAGATTCCTTCAGCTGCTATGTCATCAGTTGTCTCAAATGCCTATGTTCATTCTAGTAATCATCCTCATCAGTATATAAGCCTTATCATTTCAACCATATTCTTGTCAGATCCTCCTCTTCTCTTCTGCTTCTGTGTCGGTTTCTTGATGTTGGCAGTGGCCCTGAGGCTCTTCTTGTGAGATTCATGTGTGATTCTGGAGTGCAGTTTTCCAGATTTATGTCATTTCTGCTTCCTTTTAAGTTAGCCAACTTTGTCTTATTTACTGGTCCATAAAATAGTAACTGTATAAGCCACAGTGGTATTTTTCAAATTGGTGTTTATTTAAGACAGTACAAGTCTGCTCTGGTTGTAGCCCCTCTCTGGCTAGCCATTATGTTTATCCTCCAGCATAAACTGTAGGTAAGATATTAACTGCTAATAGCTTTTTAATAGAACCCCACTAGAAACATCCTGTACTATCCCTCTAATTTCATAAATTGTAGCACTGTATTTTTTCTACAGCATAAAGCTTCTCCCAAAGGGTCAAAGGTCTTTAGAATTGGATTTGTGAAGTGTCTAAGTTTATGTGTTGTAATAAAATGCTGCGATTCAGCTAATTTCAAAGGTAATTATAACTTAGAAGACTGAAAGGATGCCAGAAAACAACCATACTGAAGCCAGTCTGAACTGGCTCACAGAAGCCACGAAGAAAGAAAACTCAACAGTAATCTTTTTCATTGCAACAGTTTATCAGAAGAGCAGCCATAAACCTCCATGGATAAGAATAGATGGATGTGCATATGCATAAATCATTGTGTCTGTGTTATATGATTTTACTTGAGCTTTCATATTAGACTGACCTGCTGTGAAAAAAGGAACAAGCCTCATCTCAAATTTTAGACTAGTAGTTATCTTGACTACGCCATTCCCCAGGAGTTAGGCATGCAGGTTATTGAAAAATTCCTCAGACATCATAACTTGACATCTGAATGTAACTACAGGAATCCCGGAGCCAGTCGGAAAGTGTAAGTTGATCTGGAGTCATACCAGCTGTCATGCTGAAGAGTCTGGTCCTGGAACCCACCAGGCAGCAAGCATCTTTCCAGGTTGTTTTTTTACTTCAGGGATTTCCCTGTAGGAAATCTGTCCTTATTACTGCTGGAGACACTGTTGCATAAAACAAAGATAGGATGGAGACGGTTGTTTTTAGACCAGTGTAATGTACGACAAAGAGAATCACTGTGACTTCTCTTACCAAAGATTGCACTTTGACTTGTTTCAATACATACACAAATTTGATACAGACAGCACCCTCCACATTTTTGGTATCTCTGGTAAACATAAAAAACAAGACAAAAAATGTCACTTTCAAACTGGCTAAAATATTCAATTGTAAAAATCAGCATTATACACTCATTGGCTCTAAAAAATCTAAAATACATATAAAGGAAGTATTTTTCTCATTTGTTCTTTAATTTATTTTTTAGTTGATCAGATTAACTAATCTCCTCCAACTTTCCGTCAGTAATTGAAGTTTTTACAGTAATTCATGACTTCCTCTTTCTCAATCAGGATATGACTGATATGACAGAGTCTTGAATCTATTCATTGAAACAGGACAGACAAGCCATAACTGATGCACTTTGTTATTTGCAGTAGATTAACATGTCTAGGAATGTTTGATTACTAATCTGCATTTTTTTCCTCTGGCGTGTAATTATGAAAATAATTTCTCTTAACTGGTCTTCAATGTTGGAAAAACAAGAGTGCCCAATCTGAATCTTTTTTGTGAGGGTTTTCAGCTGTTGACCTGTCAGCTTTGACTTTCTTTTTCTCTGAGATTCACCACCAAGCAAAATGGGAAAGACAAGTGAACATCCCTTAACTTTACATGTTGGAACTTTGCATTTTTCTCCTGTATCAAACACACTGCTATGTTGAGCAAGGATGTTCATTTAGCTGCTATACAATAATGTGAGATTGTATGAAAGGATACAAGTTTTTATAGAAAATAATCCGTCTTTAGTATATTTTTTACACATATTAAATAAAAGGACAGTTTTCAAACAGAACCAACATCAGCCCCCACCAAAATTGTTTTGGACCTTATCATCACAGTTTTAGGTAGTTTGTGGCCCAGTGCAAACAAATTTGGAAGGCAATACATTTAGACTACCTACATTGACTCTCCTTTCATGTACTGTATATCTAAAACTCTTTCAACCAAAAAGTTGGGAGGCACCCTCTGCATTAAAACTATGTAGCTAAAATAATTTTCCATCATTTCTGGGACTCATCATAATTATTTACACTTACTTTACCAGACAAAATCCTAAGCTGACAGCAGCTGAACTTTGCTATGACCAGGAGGTTGGTTGCATATCGACATCGCGAGATCTTGTCACAACCCCAGATTGTACAGATATTATGATCTAGGGAGAACTAGATCGTAATATCTAGTTCTCCCTAGATATTAGGAGAACTAACTGGGTTGGGAGAACCCAGATAGCTTTTTTTCAGTTTTGTGGCCAAGGAGTTTTTCCAAATGTTGTAAAAAAATACCATAAATAGACCTGAGAAAATGTCAAACCCTACATCTTCCCGGTATAAACATTGGTTCATAGTTTTCCTAACTATTTTATTAGCAGTTGGTCGTAAAAGGTTTTCTCTCACTGTGAGCTTTGGTGTCACAATATCCTTCAGGCTACATGTTATTCAAACATATTCACTAAGTCCAGGGATCACAGTAACATCTTGTTCTTCATTCCTTTGGTGTGCCATAAAAGGTGCAGTGTATGTTTGTGTTGGTGTTGGCACGAGGCCCTGTCTGTATTTGTGAGTGTTTCTGCCTTTCGGAAAGCACATTTGATCATGATTGTGTAACTCTGCAGCACGGAGGCAAGGAAACCAAAAACAGATGTGGTCTCTTAAGTTAGGATGGAGGGTGTTTGGGAGGGTGGGGTGGTCTCCGAGCATGGGGGATGTGCTTGGGCAAAGCATGCCCCCCTCCCCACATTATTGATTGCTGATCCTTTGGTATGTTTGAGCTAACAGCAGGGGTCTAAGGGATAAGATGACAAACCGAAATGAAAGGGGAAAGTTGGAGATGAGCAGAGGAGTCCATCCAGCTTGTGTCTAACTCGCAATCTCCTCCAACTTTCCGTCAGTAAGCTGGAATTCACTAATTCTCTGAGAATTTTTAAGTTACTGTTCTGCTCCTGATAATCACACACACATAGGCTGGTTGTCTCAGTGGCACAATGGAAACAACAGTGTTCCAGACATGTTTTATCTTTGGCAAGTTACACTGTGAGGGAGGGAAAGTTTTCTTGTGGAAGAAGGAATGCAAAGTATTCCCCACAATGCCACACTGCTGCAATTACTGCAGCGCCTGGTGATGGGCCAAGACAATGAGACGACAGCTTGTGGTGTTGAGGAGGGGGGGGCAGTTCAACTTCCATCTCTCTTCTCTATAATGCAGATCCGTTGTTAAACTATCTGTGCAGTAGTTTCACTTCCAGACGCCTAAACAGAGGTCTGATTTGATTGTTTTCTATGCTATAAAAGATTATTGTTTAGACTTAGAAAGAAGTATTATGTACTAAAGCTTTTGGGTGTCCACTTTTGCTGCTGTCATTTTGGTCTCCATGTAATACTTACATAGTTTTTGGCGTCCTCGGTAATTAACAGCACAATCCTGTTCTGTATAAAAAACACAAACTAAAGAGGTGAGATTAGGCATGTTAGGGCAGAGCGTGGGATGTGGGAAAAAAGCTCGCTGTTGCCAGAGTGTCTGTCTCCCGGCGGCCTCGTCCGCTGCCGCCAAGGGCCGTCTGCCCTCCCGCCCGCTGTTATCAGCTGGCTCAGCAGTGGCAAAGAAACAGCCAAACAAGGCTCTGTTTATCTGCACAGATTGTGTTCACTGCACATGCCGGCCTTTGGTCTGCGGCACCGCTCAAATCTGTCCGGCTTCACAGAGAAAAGACCAGTGCGCCTCTTCTCAACAACAGTCTGCGCAGAGGAGACGGGTTCAGATCAATAGGTGGCAACGTCCCAAATCCGTCTTACACCACAGAGGCAACAAAGCAAACTCCCCACCCCAGCGTCCGTCCTAACATTCCCTCATCCACTTTGTGTAGCATTTAATATATCAAGCACTGACAAACTCAAACTAATACAAATTCAACTATTCATTGCACGTATAAACTCACACCACGCTCGGCTATAGATGTGGTGAACCACAATAAGGGTTTTCCAATGCCTGACCCATCACCTGATATAGTCAACAACATCAACAGAAAATACAGAGCATTTTGCCAGGTTTGACAGTTTTCAACTGGTGGGATAAGCAAACATGTAGGATTTAATCTCTGCCTCTTTCACTGTAGTTCTAGACTAGATATCACTTCTCAAGAAATGTTTTGTGCTTATATGCATAAATATAGCAAGTAGCCCTTAGCTCTAAGGACATACGTTTTCACAATGTAGTTTATTGAGTATTTTTGCTAACTATGTGTATGAACAGGTTTTATTTTTACAAGAGTGAATGATAAGACACATAAGAACGTCATCATCAGGGCTTTAATGATGGATGTAAATTGTATGTGATTTTTCTTCAAGTTGGTAAGGGACATCTGTTCAACTATTAGTGGTGATGTTTGCATGTATTTGAATCTGTATGTGTAATTTTCTTAAACTTGTGGAACAAATGTTTGTATTTAAAAACAACAAACTGCAGTATTACATTCAGACCCTGGAAACAGTTGAATCATTAAACAAACTAAATTTCTCTAACATTCATGTCAAATGTGAGTGAGTGTACACAGTTGCTTAAACAAAGCTACATTTTTAGTATTTAATTTATAATTAAATATCTACAATAATAGAATGTTGTATTTGAAGAAAAACATTAAAAGCATTCTGTGGGACAACATTTGTGCAATTTGGAATTATTCTGAAATCCTCCTCCCTAATTGTGATCTAATTAGGATATGCTGAGATATGCAGTCTCTATAAGCGCTGTCCTCTCTCAGACGCAGAAACATTCATGCACAAAGTCATGTTTCCCTTATCTTAAAGGCAGGGGAACCCTGGCTCCAGCGTCTGCAGACAGTGGCCTCTTATGGGGCAATGTTTCCAGATAGAGAAGGAAGCCACCCACCCATCATGAAGAAATAAAATCTCTTTCAGACATCTTGACCCTGGGGACCTCCTGTTGAGATCATTTTAGATGAAGGTTTGATGAATGATATATGTATCAACTAAAGACCTGGATGGAGTTCTGTTTCAGCTCTTAAGCATATGAATTACACAATGGTCATCTTACTAAAAATACTTTTTAAGGATCAACTAGGGATGGCACTGGATTCTTAAAGCTGTCCAGTTTCAGAAATCACTGCAGATGATGCTCAGGTACATTTGTTGTGCTATAATAATTTTACGTTCTTCTTTCAGGGATGAATATTTCTGTCATGATGAGTGTTGAGATTCTTGATGTTGACACAGAATTAGACAGGGGCCTTGATGGACATCAGGGGTCAGAGGTCAAATGGAAGTGAGGACAACCTACCTCTCTGCAAGCCAAACTGTTCACTAGTGTTGACTTGAAACTGCCCAGACTCTTGAAGTGGCTCTCACTGGCCGTTTCAGCTGACCTATCCCAAGTACACACCATGGGAGGCATCAGCTAGATCCCTCGTAATAACCCAGCGCAGTGGGAGTGCTTGACCATGTATACTCCCAGGACCCGTAGTGGTAGAATGTGCTGCTTTATCAACACCACGAGGAAGAACTTTTTTTTTTTTTTTTTGCAGTCCAGCATCTTTGTTGTGGGAAATGTCACAGCTCCATGATTAGCAGGAATTAAAAGCTGTGCCTGAGCCCAAGAGAAAAGTCAAAGATAGCCCTAATTTTCTTTTTCTAATTATGATGATTGCAGTACATAAATTTCAGAAACATTAGGAATAACAGACAGAGATTTATGTCACAAACTCAAAGCTGTGCTATTTGGTCAGTTATTAAAAGGTTTAGTAGTAAATGTTTCAGCACACACAGCTTAAACTTTTTCACATTTTGTCAAATCACAACCCAAATGTCTACATATTTCAATTGAATTTAAACGATAAACACAAAGCAGTGAAGACCTGTCAACTAGAAGGAAAAATAAATAAAAAATGAAATCTGTAGTGAACTCTGTAGTGATGCTCCTACCAATTACCTTTTAAACTGTAGTAGGTAATGAAGTCCACATTACCTATTCCACTGGGAATAGGTAATGTGGACTTCAGGTTTTATTACAAGACTTTGTGACATTTTCATAAAAGCAGAAATAATCTGTTTTATACAGTCAGGACCATATGAAGACGGAACGTCTTTAAAATCCATTTTCTAAAAAGCGTTACATTAAGTTGTACAGGTGTTCTGCAAACTAGTTAAAAATAAATGAATTCAGTCATATTGTTAAATGTAAACACATGCTTTTAAGATCTCCTCAAAACAACAATAAAGTTTATAACTGTTTTTTTTTATCTCAGTTATTAATTCTTATTAAGATTATGCTAAAATTTTATTTTCCTTCCTCCTCACAAATTTGTTTACAAGTCTGTGTTTATGTATCGCATAAAATCTCCTTGAAATACACAGTTTTTGTAGTTTGACGCAATGTGAAAAATATCAAAGAATTTGAAGTTATGGTTTACAGTAACATGCTGTGAAACTGAGGGGATGTGTGCATTTCAGATATTTTCAATGGAAACTGTCTGAGTAAAATAGGGCATCATAAAATGGCAGATGTCCCAGTAAAAGTACACATCTTGTATACTTATAAACTGAATTCCACACTTTCTGTTCTGTGATATTTCTTCAGCCTCATGCTGAGCCGTGTTCCTTTCAACCTTGCCCCCTTATATCTCTGGCCTTTCTGACTTCCCAGAAGTTTAATATTGCCAGGGCATTTAATCATTTCTGTCTGGATGTGGCCTGAGTGACACAGCGGGTGTCTCTGGAGCGGGGTAAATAGAGAAGGAGGATGGCTTATTTTTACCACTGGTTTAGGAAAGACTAAGCTACGATCACTAGGAGAAAATATGGTTCTAATTAAAGACCTCTTCCCCCTTTTTCACTCAATGTCTCTGTTTCACCTCTAAATTCAACCAATTTGCTTAGTGCGTTTTCATCACTCTAAAGTCGTCTTGTTTAACTTTCAATACCTGTGTGGTACATTTTGGGATTTAAAGACTATTTCAAAGAGCAATCTTTAACAGAACTCGTTGGGGAAATAGAGAGGCAGAGATAAATGAAGATTTCTCCTCTCTGCTTTGAGCTATCCATGAAAGAACTTTTGCAACAACATGCCATTCCAATAATAATATTGTTTTTAGGGGTTAGCGTGTCGTTTTAAGATTAAAATGTGCTAGGAGATACTATTGTATGTTTGAAACCATTGTAAAGGACTTCATGTAGAGGTCAAATTGTGTGGATCATCAAACATGACAACTTTCCCCAAATGCATGTGCTCACATATGTCTTGCAGCTGTTGCTATACAGTAAAACGTTACATTCAGAGACAAAGATGGTGGACTAGACCAATTCCAGGTCCTGAAAAGGTCTAGCAAAAAAGCTGTCCACCATGGAAGATGACTGGAAAAGTGTATAGGAAGGAAGAAATCAGCTCCCCTAGGAGAAGATGGAATAAGAGGAATAAAAAGGACTGAAGAGGAAGGATTGCTTGAGAGCAGAAATGAAGCAGAAGTGTGGGATTAAAGGCTAAAAGCAGTGTGAAGAAAAGAATCAGAGGAAAGGCAAGTGAAAGGAGAGGGCCAAAGAGAGAGAGACAGAAGAGAAGAAGGAGTCTGCATCCATCCTGGCTGTGGCTGTCAGTGTCAGGGCCTCTCTCCCAGCACCAGGGGCTCCAGGGCTGTGGCCACATAATGAAGTCTTGTTTGAGTTCACATTCAAACATCACAGAGAGCGCCTAGAAAAACAGTGCCCCACGGGCTACTTTTATTAACCCAGCTAGCATTCCCAGCCTGAAAGTCTGTTCTCAAGCACCTTCATCACTTTTAATCCAAACTCTTCATACCTTCCAGGCATAAATTATGGCTTTTGTTTCTTTACACGTGCAAATTTAATCAAGAATGATACTGTTCAAGAGAGCGTTTTGTTCTGTTTCACATTGTTTCTGCTTTGTAGAAGCTCTGCTGCTTGTCTTTTCCCTCTCTTCCCCTCTGTCATAACATTCATAAGCTTTGCTGAATGATGGCTGTATGAGATTCACAAGGGAGGATATTTGACTCAGGATTTTCCGATAATAGGATCTGAAGCATGTTTGCAACAGATAGTGGTTTTGTGGTGATGGAAAGGAGTATGTGATCTTGCTACTGTTTGGAACAACAAGAACAACTCCAATACAACCTAATACATCATTCCTTCATACATTTAAAAACAACACGTATGGACAATCTCAAGTTCACAGAATTACACTGTCACCTAAAATACTGACCATATTAACCATGCGACATTCACAAACTGCACCTATTGACTGATGGAAAACTGGACTTTACTGATGCACTGAGAAAGGTGGAAAACATGCACAAGATGAAGGGCGCAACAGAATACACATGGGGCTTATTTAATATTTTTTAGTGTCTTTTAAGAAACACTTTACAACACTTCCGAGAGCCGATAAGGTCTGAAATTAGGTTTCAGAAATAACAAGAAATGTAGTGACAATTTCCGGGACAATTTCTGTATAATTTGGCTTGTTACCAATGAATACATTTATTTTAAGAAATTGCAGTGTCAATTTAACTTGTGTATGACACAGAACAAATTACAGAGGGTTTTGACCTTGATAACGGAGGCTGATACCTCCTTTAAGAGTGAGGAAGAAAAGAAGTTAGAATGCGAAACATTTATATGTTTCATGTAACCAGCTTTTCAGGCATTTAAATGAAGCTACTTAGATATAAGTGTGAAAGAATCTTATTGTGTGGTTTCAGACCTCTTAAAATGGACTGCGCCAACTCTGAACCTGTTGGTATTTTAATCACATCCCCACTGACAGCAAACTCTGCCAAAAAATAAATAAGCCGTCTTGTTGAATCAGCAGGATCACCTGACCCAAAGCATACAAATCCTTTTTTTGACAAAAAAAAAAAGAGCTAAAATCTTTTTCTAACATTTTCTAGTAAAATTGTTTCCATTATAATTAATGTGCATACACATTATTATGAGGATCATCTGCAAAGATCATGTTTGACCAATCATTGTTGGCCACTTGGATCAAAAATACCTGGAATATTTTTTTTGTCCCAGTCCCGTCCTGTTTATTGTTTCTATATGGAACATGACATTGCAAGATACAAAACAACTACTCAAAATGTGAAGTGATTGTCATTTATGAAAGTTTTTCTGTGATTAGCATGTTATTTATTTGTTTGACAACAAAAAACAACTTTTGAAGCTACTCTATTTTCAGTTCCAGTTTCTGGTTTTCATTCAGGGATAAGCTACAAAATTGATTTAGACAAATGCTGCCAGCATTCCTGAAGATGTAAACTATCTAACCTGCTATCTTCTGAACAACATTAAGCTGTTTTGGTAGGAAAAACAGTGTCCTAGTTGTTCTGTGCTCCAGTCTGTCCCAGGTGAACAGCTTTGTCATACAGTAAAATTTGTTTAGAATTACTTAGACCAAAGGTCTTCAAATCCAGGCTTCAAGAGCTGCTGTCCTGCAACACACCTGAGTCAAACAATGAGGTAACTCAGTCATTTCATTCAGGTTTGTTGGATCAGCGACACACCCAAAATTTACGAGACAACAATCCTTGAGGCCTGGATTTGAAGATTTGATTTGAGTTTAAGAGAATGCTGTTAAAGCCACTGCTTTGACACTCACACACTGTGGTGTTTGCTTACATAAAAGGCATTGTTTAATCCAAATGATCAAACAAAATTGTAATGAAGGAAGTCAAGCATATAGCCACATCAAAAATGACTTACTCAACTTAATACTGTCATGTTTTTTTTAATCAAAGTGTAGACAAGAATGTGGAAGTTGCATGATGGTTTAATATAAAGACCAAAGCACTTGCATAACTTCTCAGGACAAGTAGGAACATGGAAACATAAAGTGGTAGAGCACGAATAGACGCAGATGCAAGACTTCAGCGGAGAACAACGACACAGGTAAGAATATATATACACACATGGGTAAACAAGTCAATGAGGGTGGAAAAAAATCTGGAACAGGAAGGAGGAGACACATGAGAATGTCTGAAGTAAATAATCAAAATAAAAATTCCTGTTAGATCTTTGCATAAGTCATCCTCCTGTTCTAAATTATTACTCCTAAAATACTTCTCTTTGCAATCTTGACCATAGCCCTTATTAGTATTCTGTGTTCCATTCAGTCTACTGTTCGCTTTCTGTATTCACATCTTTAACTATATCCCTTTCATATTTTTGTTCCATTTTTTTATTTGATTCGATTGTCTTCATTGGTAAAACTCTGTTCACAAGACATTATGGTAATGTCAGACAATATCTTTATACCAAGATCTACACCCTCCACTCCCTTGGTAATTATATAAATTTTGACCAGACATAGCCGGAAACAATGTGAAAGGAACTGAAACGCTTTGCTTTTAATTAGTAACCTGGGAGTTAAGATGTACTTAAATTAAATTAGGAGAGCTGGTCAAAATCCAGTATGGGAAAAAACTCCCCTCATCCTTTTCCAGGCTTTTCATAGGGCCCCATCGGCCCTTTGGAGTCTTACAAATCCCTTTAAAACCCCTGGAGTCACTGATGGTGTATCAGGCCCCTGGATCTGCTGTGTGCAGGACTCGGTGACGGGCTGTGGTTTGGATCCAGCCGGGGGAGGGGGGGACAGCTACTGTGAGGGCGCCCAGAGAGCTGGGAGTCACTCAGCCACATAGACCCTGTGTTTGTGTATGGAGCATTGCGCTCTTATCTCCCGCCTGTACTGACGCCACACTCTTCCTGTTTCAAATCTTTACTGCTGATTTTCTCTTCACTCTTGCCTCAGTCCCAGCCAGTTCTGTTGTTTTTCTGGCGCTCTTGTTCTTTTCAGGCCAGATTAGACAGAGTCTCAGTGGCGACAGAACCAGTGCTGCTTTTATTGTGGACAAGGGTGAGAAGCTCAATGCATCTGCTTGTTTAAGTCTAATAAAGCAAGTATTCTTAGTACCCAGGGCCGGCCCAACGCACAAGCAAACTAAGCAGCCGCTTAGGGCCCCAGGGCCACTAAGGGGCCCCCACAGTGGAGCTGGTTTTTTTATGTTTTTTTAGTTATAATTTCTATGTCATTATAATATCAAAAACACACAATTTCACTATGAAGTGATTTGTTTTTACAATAATATATATTTGATCATGTAGAAATTATTTTATTGATAAAAAGACAAAAAAAAAATGCTCTTGGGGCCCCCTGGTGGCCTCGGTAGGTACCGCACGCTTCGCCGTTATCACGAGTTGCCGTGCAATGAGCATAGCATCCAGACGTCCAAAGCCCCGGTCAGAAGTTAAGTTAGCAAAACAATGTCTCAGAACAGGACTTATCCTTCAGGGAGGGAGAAAAGAAAGAGGAAGAATAGAAAAAAGCCAAGATAAAGGTTTGTTTTAATATGCCTTGGTAATGTAATGTAATGTGAAAGATTTGTGAAGCTGCTAATAGAAAATTAGCTTGGTAGCGACCTGGAACGGTCCAGTTCAACAGCCAAACATTTAAGCTCCGGTCTTTGTGTTTGTGTGAAACTGAGTTTTAACTTTAAATGAGTTGATTCTCCTGCTTGGCTCCGTATATTTCTGAGGTATTTTTGGCTTCAAAACGGCGTGTTTGATAACGTTTGATAAGAATAATTAAAACATCTCAATGTTTGACATTGTCTAGCAAAATGTTTTTACGGTCAGGCTACATAGCTGCTACATCAATGAGCTACTCTATGCTGTGGTTGAGGATATGTTGTTTGCTGCTGAGCGTAATCATTTTGTGGCTAAGACAAACATTAGTTTTACATCAACTTCTAAGTTATGTGAAACTTCTGTTAAAATCATCTGAAGGCTCAGAATCAGTCCAGTAACAATCCACATTCTCTGGGGAGAAAGACTCACCTGGTATAATTACATTGTTAGCTATTGGAGTAATGCTAAAGAGAAATTTATGTAATCAAAGAATGTCATGAATGTGTGTAGGGCTGCACCGATTGTAGTTTTCTGGCCGATCCCTGGCCGATCCCTGGTTACTTATCCCCTGATCTTCGGAAGATCAGGGGATAAGATGGGCTTCACATGTAATTATCAGCAGATCACGAGCCCCCAAAATCAAAGAAATCGGCGCCCAGAAATCAACTGGTCGATAAATCAGTTGGCCAATAAATGTGTCCTATATTATACATGTATATAATGCAAACAGCACTGCCAGAGATGCAATAAGTTTACAGCAGGTGTGTGAATGATCTAATGATCGGACTGCTGATTGCAGCCAGTCCACAATGTTAGCGGAACTAGAGGGCCCCAAAACCACATTTCGTTTATGGCCCCATGGAGGCTTGGGCCGGCCCTGTTAGTACCCAAAATGTTTTTGACTAGTTAAGATGTTGAGATTTCACCATGATCTCACTGATCTTCCTGTAGCTCAGAGAAAAGACTTTAAAATACTTCATAAAGCACTGACCTATTGTTGTATCAACCTTCCAGACTGCTCAGGTCTTCTGGTTCAAGTCTATTTTGTATCCCCAGAATCAGAACCAAAAGCATTCAGCAATCAGTGTCTATGCACCACAAATCTGGAACAAACTTCCAGAAAACTACAATGATGCTGAAACAACATAAATATAGAGTACGACCCCACCTGTGTACAGTTGCCTTTGATTCATAATAACTGGAACATTGATTGATTTATTTGATATATACTTATTTGATTATTTTGATGATGGTATTTATTTATTGGTTGTTTTACAATTGGTTACTGTGTCATACTTTCTTAGAGTGGACCAATCTGTCTTTTAAGAGTTCCAGTAAAGGACTCATTGTTGAGAAGGCATCTATTGGAAATCCAGTTAAAAGCTTGCCACAAGCCAGGTAGGCAGCAAACGTGTTGAAGAATGTGCTCTGGTCCAATCTGGTCAGATACTACTAGAACTATTTAGCATATATGCAAAATGCTGTGTGGAGCAGAAAATTAACATTGCACATAAACCAGAACACACCATCATCGTAACAAAACACAGTTGCGTCATCATGCTGTGGAGATGGTTTTGTTCAGGACAGGGAATCAAGATAGAGTTGATGGAAAGATAAATGAAGCTAATTACAGGGCAGTCATAAAATAAAACATGCTAAAAGCTACCAAATACCTGAGACTTGAGTGAACATTCATGTTCCAGCAGAAAAAAAAAAATCAACCCTCAACACACCACTAGAACTAGGATGAAATTATTTAGATTAAAACATATTTATATTTTAGAATGGCCCAGTCAAAGTCTAGATAAAATCTAGTTGGGAATCTGAATATGAAAGGTGACGTTAGTATATACTACCGAACTAGAGCTGTTTTGTAAAGAGAAAACTGCAATCATTTCAGTCTCTTGCTGTGCAAAGCTGCTATGCATACCCAAAAAAACTTATGGGTATGAATACTTTTGCAAGACTCAGCATAACAAAACAGATCAGTGTGTATGCCGTACAACTGTTGAAAACATGTTTATTGACTGTGGGAAGTGTCCATCTTTCTTCTCCCGTTTCACTGTATCAAAAACAACTGTTTAAAACACATAAACACAGAAAAAGTTCCCGACAAGTCTTTTTCTTGGTATCTGTGAGCGTCACCACCAGTCTTCCTCCCCGCTGTCTGGCCAGCCGGCGGCCTGGGTGGCTGATTTTGATGGCGCCAAGCACTCTAAAACTCTGCCGTAATCAGGAACAGTGAGGGGCAATCTCTATCACAGAGAGTTTCTTTCCTTTTCCTTTGTTTTCCACAGATTTCCTTCCTCGTTTTCTTAGATATTCTCTCCCCACTGATGTAAGTCCAAACAGAGGCCTATTTAGAAAGTAAACAGATGAATGAGGGGAGGTGCTGAGCCTGGCGTCCATAGAGTCCGGCTCAGAGCAGAGACGTCTCGCTTCACCCGCCCGCACTGACACAGCCTGTAAATATACAGCATGACAAATGGAGTGGCTCTGGAGCAGCCCCCTAACCAATCTCTGGCAAGCAGGCCTGATGCCGGAGAGGCTAGCCGACAGGCTGCGTCTTATTCACTGTCACAAGAGACACATTGTTTATAGGACAGAGAGACACTGTAAGACAAACACTAATACCCCTTGAGTGGGTGACACACTGGGAAAACCCTCAGCTTGTGGCTCCAGTGTTGGCTGGGAGAGCATGCATTGAAAGGTTTGCAGCAGCTCCTTATTATACTTTGTTCCCTTTTCTGCATAATTTTGATCAATCAACTGTGGCCAACATTCATTTTGGCACTGTGAAGATCTTTTCAGATGCCCTGCTCTGGTTACATGGGTTCAGCTCTGCCTGTTTGGCTTCCACCGCATATTTATGCATCTGATTACTGACTAAAGGCATATATTTTCACCATGGCAAATTTATTTTCATGCTTCTCTCAGAGGACATCCTCTAGGGGAAAATTCATCTTGGGAGAGCTCATGATAGCAGTTTTTCTTCCTGTTTGTCTCACACTTGGCAAAAACACTGGCTTTCATGCGTGCCCTAGCAGTGTGGTAATTGATTAAGTAGAAGACTAAAGAAAGAGAAACTTGACAGCTTAGAAGACAATAACAGAGCAGTAGTTCAAATCCCCCCTGTTCCTAAAAGTTCATTCATATATTACCCATTTACACAGATAACCTCCGACATTTTTTCACAATTTAAAAAAAAAAAAGTTTAGTTTTAACAAGGTGGCTCACGGTGTTCAGTATGATGCTTCTCGTAGTCTGTTTGAAGAGTTTGTGTTTATTGTTACAAGAGTTTCGGACAGCATTTAATACAGTGACAGATTGTACTAAATGCTAAATTGTACTACACTAGACTGTTTCAAATCGTATTAGTTAGACTAGAACTCAGCAAACAAAGATTACATATGAGGTTCCTCAAGGCTCCATTCTCAGGACAACTTTTTTCAATAAATACATACATACTCTGGCTCATATTATAGTAAAGTACAACTGTCCATATGTAGATTAGTGACACATTACACTCTGAATCGGAGCACAGTCTTGGATGCAAAATCTGCTAATAATCCTAAGGACCAGACATAAATCTCTGGCATACACTGGAATGAGCTTCCTTTGCTTTAATGTTGTTTTGATATTCCTGACTCATGCTTCCCTTTTCAGCGGGAAAAGGGGTGCACTGGGTCTCTGTTCTTATAAGTACACATCTTAACATTTGTCTGAAAGACAGTGAATGGTTTAGGGCTTAAATACATTTTGGAGTTGATTGGCAAATCAACTCCAAAATGATTTGTCAATCAACATTTTGGAGTTGTGCCTCTCTTGCAAGAGCGGCACAATATCAAATTACAATCATCATTATAACATCATCAGTAATATCGTAATCACAACTCAGACTGGTTGGGTGAAATTTTTTGGTAGGATACTGTATTTCAATTTCATTTCAAAACTCTCCATGTTTATCAATGCTATATTTGACTATATTTATTTTGCAGATATTATGCAGTCCTGCGATGAACCAGGTAGACACTTAAGGTCAAAGCCAAGCTGTTCACTCAGTGTTGCTAAACAAGAAGTAAACAAGAAATGTATTTAGTTTCTATCCTCCTTAGCTTTGAAATCAACTCCAGGAAAACGTGAGATGTGCAAAAATTGTTTGCTTCATCAGATCAAGACTGAAAACACAACTGGAAACACAATTTACATACAAATCAAATTCTGCTTTATCAGTTCTTTTTCGAATATGTCTTAGATCTGAATTTACTTACATTTTTGCTATTCTATAATTGTATTATTCTTTTGACATACTTCTACTGTCCTTTATTTCTTATGTAAAATCTTTTTAAGTATACTGTGGATAAACTGTGCTGTACAAATAAACTTACCCTGCCTTTCCGTCATGGGAACTTAGTCTTTGAAGCTACTACATATGTCGAGTCAAACTAAATCGCTCATTCTTTAAAAATTGTATGATTTCTGTTATTTCTTCTCATGTCTTCCTTCCTGAAAAATAAATTCAAATGGTAAAGTAATGACACAGAAGTGAGCTTATACTATTTAATCTGCACGATTTCATTGCCGAGACTCTCAATTTGACAGTTTTTCCTACTCTACATCTGTTGCTCTGGTTTAATTCAATTCAGGACCTTGTTGATGATCTCATTATAGTGAGTTAATATGTCCACAAGGTAAGTTGTTTTAATCTAAAACACATTAGTCTGCTTTCTGTCATATAGACGGTGATGCTTACATGCACTTCATTTGGACAAACTTGTACCTTTTCCAATAGGTTTTCATATCATAATCTTATTCAGCATGTGCAAATATAATTTAAAGCATCCTACATTCTGAGTGCATGCAAAGCCTCACACACCCCCAGGTTATAAACCATGGGCTAAGAGAAAGGAATGTCTTTGAGGAGGAGAACGGGGGAAACAGAAAGAATATGGGGGCTCTCTAGGGAAACAGTTGTTTGACCTCTAAAGATAGACCTGCAAACTGAAAGGACCATACTGTTTCCGGCCTCGCTCTCCACCAGGATTTCCTTCCCATGTCAAAGCACACATGAAGCACCAGAGACATTGGCCATACTGGGCGACCTATTGTGAGCTTTGAACAAGTTCACTCACTGAGGTCACACAAGGAGCCAGGGAGCGCCAGACTGGCAGGCGATCCAGGGTTTCCTCCTAGATAGGAGATCAAGTAAATCAGAGTTAGGAGTCGTTACCCTTTAAGAGTCCTAATGACCACTGCTACCCCCTCCCTCCAATGGCACACAACTATGTCTGAGAAATGAAGCATTATCAAGACAGTATTTGGTGTTATCATCCATTTTTCATCAACTGGCTCTTCTTTCAGTAAACCTGATATCCTGGTGTCCCTGTATCACAGCTAACTTAATGCAACAGTATTTGTGTTATGTAGCATTAGCATATGGGCTGGACGACCATTAGTCATGTCCTGTGCTTTCTCCCCTACCCCTCCACATGAATACTATGTTACCTCATAAGAGCATCCATTTTTCACAGTGTCCTGTGTGAGACTCAAACAAATTGATTTTAATTCATGGTTAATGTCAGAGGAGCCTCGAAGATTAGATACGCAGAGATTCATCTCCGCAAACAACAGGAACGACAACATTGTAATGACAATTTACTGGTCAAGACAGATTTACTGCTGATGATACAATACAAAGCTGTTGGACAGAGACTGTGTTTCCTTCTTGCTATATTCATGTTGAAAGAATCCACACAAAGCTAATGACAGTTCACTAATAACTTTAAAGTGCAACTTACAAGTAAAATCTGGTGTTCGAAGTCTCTTGCATTGGTGTTTGAAACAGAGATTCATAGACAACTCAGAGGGCCAGAAACTGATGCATTCAATATTTTTCTGATCAGTTAAAGCATTGCACTGATTAGTATTTAACAAATCCCTTTGCTTTCTTATTTCAAGATAACAAGTTTAAGAAATAAAAAAGTGTAAAATTTAAACAAAAAAACCTTCATGGCTGGTTTTCATATAACAGCTTACATTTACTTCTTTAGATGAAGTCAAATACTGACAGCAAGGTGATACTCATCGAAGAGAAATATGAACTTTCAATGTCGAAAGACTATCATTTCACCTTTTCACTACATATTCTAATGGTTGTTGTGACAAAGTATTATGAACAAAAGACAAACTTTGTGTGTTCAAGCCTAAGCTTTAATGGTTACATGCTACAGTCTTTGCTTCTCCTCAGACTGTAGCCATAGAAAATGGACCTTCAACTCTTCAGTCATACTGAATTGACAATAATCATTATCAGCTCTGTGGTAGGGACTGGCTCCATCTCTGTAGAGGCGGCTAAATGTCTAAACTGTCTAGGGTGTGACATGGCTCTGCTCAGTCAGAAAACTAAACGCTTTAGTTTGGGTTCACTCAGTGTCTGCCGCCTCTATCTGCTCACCATTAGCAGCATTGGCCCTGATGACATGCTCTTCCTGAACTGCTCTTGTCTGAGCTCACTTCTGCGGCTGTGGTCGCCCGTGGCCTGTCCGTATTGAGGCTTGTCTATTTTAGGAGGTCATTTAGAGCTGGACACTGTGTCTCCCCAAAGCAGCCTGTCTCCTGATACCGCTATCAACTGTTGGCTTTTTAACAGGAGAGTCATGGCAATTTACAAGAGTGACGCCAAGCAAGAGAGTTATCAGGACCCCAACACCAGATTAGATGGTTGGTCTTCTAATGAGTATCCTTGAAAAGGGAAATGGAGGGGGGACTTATGAAGAACAATAATAACTCTACAATCTGCGGTGTTGACAGAACAGGAAATACCGTTCTTCACATAAGTGCTTCACATAAGAGAAAATGTTGCTCATTTCTAATGTTCAGAGATATGCATAGGCTTTTAGGCATCCCTAGCTTCAAGTGATGAAGAGAGGATTCTGTGAAGATGAAGAGTGAACATGTATCTTTCATTAAGACTTGACATAAAATTAAATAAGCTATTTTGGTGCTATTGGCATCATATAGTTCTTAAGAAAATGCTAGGAAATATTGCCACAAAGATCTTAATTGACCAGCTGACCAACTGGGATTGGGCAATATTTATTGCATAATATTTTTATATATGATGCCGACGTTTGTAGATTACATGATCATTTCAATGTGCACATAAAACATAGGTCATCAAGGTTGCTGTTTCAGATTTACAGCTTAATATTTTTGTGTGACATTGATAAACAATGTAAAACCAGAGGTGTGAAGGGTTTATTTAAAATTAATAACATAAGCACAAAAGTGGGATATATTTGAAATGTTGCATTTTCTCAGATTATGATTTATGCTCTTGTTTTTTTTTTCTTCAGTGCTTTAGTAACTCTGAAGAGAAGTCTGACTCATTTCCAGGCAAAAAAAAAAAACTTCCTGGTTGAATCAAAAATTATTATAATTCAAAATCTACCTCTGTTTTAGTTCTTGAAATTATGGTTTTGAGATTTCTACTTCAGCACCACTCAAATTACTGACAGCATCTTGGAACACATTCACGATCCATTATTTCATTAAATTAACAGCAATCATCAAATGTTTAAAGTATGATGAGAAAGAAACAGCAACTCTGAAGAACTCCCTGGTTTTGACTCAACTTTGCCAACTTCATTTCTGTTTTGTGGCTTTGTGTTTTCCACTGTCTACAGTCTGGGTAAAAATCTTAAAATGAGTTTTTTCATGAGTGTTGTCATATTTGGCATAATGTTTTACTGTACATTTTAGAAGGGAGAGAATTTACTAGCATTTGGGAAACATTAAAAGGGTACAGTAGTATTTCTCCGCCCCTGTCCTGCCTTCACGAAACCCTTTTATTCAGAGAGAATTGAAGTTTGTTCCACTCGCTTTTGTCAAGCTTGAAAAAAAAAATTTAAATACAGAGAAGGTATGGAAGTAGATGAATGTCAACTTTGCAGGGCAGTTGCATGCACTTTCAATGCCAGTCTTCTGAAGGTGAAATATATCCATCTGAAGTGTGAATATTCACTCTTTGCCAGTTTGTTTTGGCCTTGGTGCTCCTTTTCTGGAACAGTAGTTTCATTTTAACATTACGTGTATGAACAGCCAAAAGCAGTCAAGACCAAATTTATGAATACATTTGGACCATTTAGACATTTCAAATGAACTGAGTGGAGATATACTGCCAGTTACCGTTTTGTTGAAGTCGCTACTTTATGATTGCAGTCTGCTTCTACGAAGTAGAGAAATGAAAGAAAAATATTAAAAATATGTGACACCAGTTATATTTTAACACATTTCCATAAGTGTTCTAAGTGTGGGCTTAATGAGGACAGCTTGTGACTTGGAAAGGCTTTTGTGGATCGTTTGGACACTAAAGACAAGATCCTTTGATCACACTTGGATATGGAAAATGGGAATTATAATGCATTTATTTAATAATGTTCAAATTAAGGTGAAAATTTGAAGCAAATAATAAGAGATCGAGTCAATGGGGCCAAGGAAAGGTAACACATTTGTACAGTTAGTTCTTTGCTTTTGTTTTTAGGTGCATTTTAATTTCAAACCTCTAAGAACAAAGTGATGACTAAGATAGAAATAAGGTCAAAAAATTTAATTATGCAAGCACAAAATTTCTAAAAACATTCAAACATTAGTGACTTTATTGGTATATTTCTCATACCAATGTAGTCACAGACTATTGATGGAACACTGCTCAGACCAATTTTCTTAAATTTTCTACATTTAGATCTGCTGAAACAGTTTTATCTATGTTGGTTTGATTGGTGTGTTGCAACAAAGATTGTTTTTTTATAATCCTTGATATCATTCTGTTCTAAAGAAATTACCAAGCATATGTAACATCCAAATGAGGATCCCAAGTCTTTGAACCTTGTTAAACATATGGTCAGAATAGCTGGAAACAGAAGCCTGTTGATGTGTTCTAATAAAAGTGTACATTAATACTGGATTCCTTTATATAATTAATGCACATGAGAAATTCTCCAACAAGTTATTCGTCTGATCCTCATTATCAGGGCTGTACAAGAAGAAACAATCCATCTTGAATTTCTCAATCTGAATTTTTGTTTAAAGTAAAATTTTTGAGTTCAGATTTTACCAAAATATTTCAGATTTTTGATTACATAAGATAAATAAGCAAAGTTCATACCTATTAAAATATAAAATATTCCCTGTCAGCTTAGCACTAATAAAAAGCCTCAGAGCATTGTTAGCAGCTAACAGTTTTAGAAATACAGTGCTTACAAATTAATCATATTTTGTTTGTCATTCTGTCACAAAATGTTGGCACACAACGCAGTTTAAAAGTAATGGAGGCATTTTCCACTTTGCATTTTAATGCTGTTGACCAGTGCCAAAAAAATATTTATTAGCTGCCAACATAACAGTCAGCACCTTAAGAGCTACTTCCTTTTATACTTCAAAATAAGAGTTTCAAAAATAATCATAGCCTCCAAATAACAGATTAAACATAATTCACTGGAGGAAGTCACCTGCTAACAGGAGTTGGACAACACAGACATCAGGCCTCAGTATGACAAGAACTATTGTACTGTATATTCTTATATTGTGAGATCTGATGATGCTAGATTTTGTTACACCCTTACCAAGTAGTGATGATGAGGAAATGAGATGCACTTGAGTTAATTGCAGCATGGAAGAAGATCAGCAGCAGCACCAGGAGTGGTGAGAAAACAGAAAACAAAAAATGATACAAAGAAGAAATTAAAACCAAGTAATGAAATGTTTTAGAAACTAAATTTAATACAGATTAATGTTCTGATCTGATGATAGGTGTATGCGTGTGCGTGTGTTTGCATCATATAAATGTTCTGCTGCTTTGTGATGGAAACTTATCATAAGTTTACATTTTTATTTTTTGAATTGTGGGTCAGTGGGACTACTGAATCAGGCCTGTATGAGTGCCCAGAAGGTCAGTGCAGAAAGAGGCCCTTATGAGCAGGCTTCAGTGCTGCTGAATGGGCCGATAATGGCCTCGATCAGAAGGAATGTGTTCATGGAGCCTTGCTACTGACAGCCAGCCCCTGAGGACAGGAATTACTCTGATTGATTTAAAAAGAAGATGACAAAAGCAGGCCCAGTTTCTCTGGACTCCTTGTCTCCTCTGTGTCTAAACGCATATGACTGTCTCCAATGACTGTGCTTCTTTTTATCTACCCAATCGCTTTTCTTCTGTTGCAATTTCAAAACATTTCTCAGTGCAGCATGGAAGAAAAAAATAGAAAGTTAGAAAGCTTTGTAATCTTTGTAATTCATCCAAGTGTTTTACAAAGAACCTATTGGGAAAACTGTGTTATGCTCAACCTTTACTGCCATAAATGTGCAACAGCATGTCAACATTTTAAGATCGTTTCTGTTTAGCAGTGAAGGTTTGCATTGAGCCAAAGATTTTTGGATACCTGTTGCATCTAAAAAGCAAGAAGAGTACAACTTTTCTTGTGTGTCCAGAATTGTTTTTCTGCAGTTTAAAATTTTAATTATGTTAAAAATTTCTGTGTTATTCACTTTGATTAATTTCCTTTTATAATTATCCTTAAATAACAGGGTTTTGTTCATGCCAGTAGATTAAGTTTGTTCTTGTTAGTTAAAGTCCTCCCTAAGATGATACCCTACATATCAAGATTTTGTAACAAAATATCCGATTGTCAAGTAAAAGTAAAACCATTTTATATCTATTTAACATCTTAAGTAAAAGTTACTTTTTTATAAGTAGAATGTTCTGTTTGTCTATTTCATAAAAACTTGAGAGCACAACGGCTCAAACTGTTTTCAATTAAAGAAGTAACTTTATAAATACAAATGCAACAGAAAATAAAACATCTTAGCATTTCATATTATGAATATTTGGGAGGTATTATGAGTAATTTTAATGAGACATAATTCCAACACACCTGAGGCTAACCTTCTGTTAGCATCTGGTTCTCTTCAGCCAATTGTCTCAGGATCCTCTCTGTCACACCAAGCCCTCTGCATCCTTCAATACATCTCTGAATCTTTTTAGTCATTTTCCACTTCCTCAAAACTGGAAAATCACCTGTGCAATACATCCACTGTCATGCACGTGATGTGAACAGAGCACATTCATAGGGTTGCTGTGTCTCCTGAATGAATTGCAGTTAATTATTTAATTTCCCTTTGGGATTAACAAAGTACTTTTGAAATTTTATTTGAATTTGAATTAGAAGCAGGACTTATGAATTTTCTTATCCCTGACCAGTGTGCTGCATTCCTTGGTCTTCATGATGCAGCTTTTTTCTCTAGTGTTTTCCAACAAACCACTGAGATCTTCAGATCCGCTGAGATCTTCAGATCCACTGAGATCTTCAGATCCGCTGCCGTACAGACTGCTACAGGAGAAGCTTTCCTCCCAAGGCCATAGGCGTCTGAAACAACTCTGAACAATCTTTGATTCAACGAGTTACAACATCTATTTTTCCATTGGGATAAACGAAGCATTTTTTTAATTGAATAGAGCAGTAAAATGTATTTATAATGCAGCTGGACTCAAATTACTAATCAAATGACTTCTACACCTGCCTGACTTGGCTGCACAGATAAAATGTGTATCAATACATATGATAGCCAATCCTTTCAGATATATATTTGTATAAATCTTGAGAACATGGTGTTGGTGTTGATCTATAGCTTTAAAAACACCAATAAATATTCACTGAAGTTTGTGTTTATGGAGTGACAAAGAAAGACGAAAGGTTCAAGATGTATGAAGACTTTTTGAAGCAATTGTATGTTATCTTACTTTAGTTCTGCCATATTTGTACTGTTCACCCACTTTGTGAGCAACATCGGTAGCCCAAGCTTTGGCGGTTTGACCACTGCTGGAGATCCAGAGGTCTCCAGGGGTGGCAGGGCCTGGACCTTCACGGGGGAGAGGGAAGGCCAGGAGACAGGCCTGTGTGAACAGCTGTGCCCTGTTTTAGATCGCTGTTCTCAGTTACCTCTTACTCTTTGAAGGAGTCTTTTCTTACACACTTTCACACATGCAGCTTGCATTAGTAAAGCAGAGTTTGGAAATGACTGCACAATGAAACCTTGAAGTGCCTAAACTTTGATGTCTCAATTGCCCCCTCTGCCCTGCCCCCATCTCAACGCTCCTGCCCCCCCAAAAAGTTTTGAATTCCATTTTTTTAAAAACTGGTAATCTGCTGAGAATGAACCCAGTCATGAATCCATCTGCATGCTGAATGTTGAATTTAAAGCCAATACAATAAGGAACTGCTCTATATTTTATTTCTATGTATTTCATTGTATGTGCATGTGGTTCTGCTGCAAAATATTTTAGTGAATCAGGCTGTTTAGGTGACTAGTCATCTGAGTGGCATGTAATTAAAAAATAATATTTTTTTCTGATAATTTTTTGCCTGGACAATGCAGCATGAATTCATAAAATTTATAGCGATAGATATTAATGTTAACTTTAAAGAAGATTAAGTACGTTATTTAGTTTGAATCAAAAAAGGATATTGAAGTGTACATTGTACTTAGGTCTACTCCTTTATGAATTTCCCATTAACAAATGAATCTGGTATGTGTAGAACATTTAAATCTTTTGTGAAATGCATAGCCCAATTTTTAAATACATCTTGTTTGTTACAAATAATAATTTTATTTATAAAAGATATTTAGATGCTATGGATATTGTCAGCCAGGAACTCAACAGTGGTATACCCATCAGTAACACACTTGGGACTCTCAAACAGTCGTGTGATACTTAAACAGACGACCAAATGAAGTTATTGATCCACAGCCATTACTGACAACAGCTCCAGCTGTCTGCCTTTGCACCAGTGTTTTTCTAATAATGAACGACCATAATGGGCCTTTGTGACTGTCAGCTGAAAGATGCATAAACAAACTGCATATTAAACTGTTGAGTAAAATGGCCTTTGTCAGAATGTAGATACTGTTAAGAGTATATTTCATATACTCTTTCTCTATCTAAGAAGGAGAATCACATTTTTTTTCCATCACACAACCCATCTTTTAATGATGGGTTGTGATATTTATTTGAATTATTACTTTTCCAGTTTAGTCTTTAAAATACCAAAATTTATATGTAAATTTACATTTAAATATTAAAGCAGATGACCTGATCATTTAGTACTTGAGTAGCCTTTTTATAAAATACCTCTTTACTTTTTTGGATGGTTAATTTTTACTTTTACTTGAGTAGAAATACGTTGAAGTCGTCTAACTTTTTCTAGAGACAGGTTTTGGCTCTGCTCACCTCTAGAGGCACTGATTGTAGTTACTCAACATGACCCTGACTATTTTATTTAAAATTCTTAATTCCAAAAGTTTAAATAGTGAGATGATACTACATCAATAAATGTTGTAAAACAGTAGTATAAATGCAATTACTCATTGACTTCATAGTAAAAAGACAAAGAAGCCATATGCAACTTATGTCGTACCAAATTCTAATACATGTGCATGCTGCTGATAATTTCTGACATTCGTTTCGCCTGAATCAGTTCCAGCAGTAGAACAGATGGCAGCCTTTTTCCATCAAGTTAATTGAAAATTGCATGATTTAAATGAAGCAATTCTCTGTAATAATAGTTTCCTTCCCTTGTATGACATGTGACTGACTTACACAGGGGAATGTATTTGCAACAGGTGCCTGTAACACAGTGCAGGCATTAGGGCATTTGTGTTCACCCTCAGTAACCTCCCTGTGCCCCAAAAGTCCTTTGCCTGCCAGGGAAACCCGATTCCAGTTCAGACACTGGCACACTCTGCTACTGCGGCCGTTTCACTGATGCAAAGCTGAAAGCTGCAGAGATGTTCTTACAAAAGCTGCTTTTGTGTTGTATAGGTTTGAAGTGCTAGACTGTAGAACCTGTTTCAAAATTAATGTTTAAAAGTTTAATAAGTAGTCCTGTATTACTTCAGTGAACCAAATCTATAAAATAACAGTCAAGCTGGTTTTGGCTTGTGAAAGTGGTACATTTTGTGGAGAGTTTGCAAAAGTTTTGGTTTTATCTTTTCCTTTACTTAGCATACTGAAGTTATTCTGCTAGAGATGTCCACCTGTAGCATGAAATTATACTCGTCATGTAAGTGGTAGCAAGAAACTGTAAAAAATAATTTATTAGAAGTGTGTGATATATTCTATCTGATAATTGGACTTCAACCTGTGATAATAACTCCTCATTGCATGTGGATATTTCTGGTGCAACCAGATCACTGAATGGTGGGAAGAAGATGGATGGGTAATGAATGCTTTAGAACTGGCCGAATCTGAGGCTGACAGGTGAGAAAGGAGTAAAGTTTTCTGTCTGTTGCTGTTGCTCCTCCGGTCTTCCTGGAGGCAAGCAGGCAGAGGGCAGACAAGCAGGTTAGAGTTTTCTAGGAGAGTGGCGAGATGTGGATGACTTTGTCCAGGGAGACGTGCTGAAGAAGAAGAGATTTGAAGGATCTGCAAGGATAATGGAAGGCTATGGATGGATGTATGGATGTATGTATGTATGTATGGACAGATGGATGGATGGATTCACTGTTTAAAAATTTTCTATAGTAGAATTCATTGACTGTTTAGTAGGTGTTAACCTATTTTGTGCATACTGTCACTTGAAGCACATATAAGAAAAAAAAAAGCAGTTCATTAATCTATTTAAAAATCACTTTGATAAGCTTGTGAGGACCTAAACAGACTTTTTGTAGAGGCAAGTGCATGGAGGATTTCTTTTTTTAACTTCTGGTAATCAGTGGCTAAATGAAAACTCAACAGAAACAGCAGCTCCATGGTATTCATTATCTGCCTTGACCAAACAAGAAACTTGAGATAAGGTGGAGACACACATATTGAGATGTCAGTGAGCAAGAATTCACCTGCTGTGCATCCAGTCTGTGGGAAGACAGCTGTTTCTAAAAGTGGGAAAGCTCTCAATCATCACTTCATTTTCCAAACAAAAATGTTTTAGATGCTTTGAATTAACTTAAAATATCACGTATTCAATGCAGTATTGTGGTTGTCCTACTTTAATTCAAGTAACTCACTGAGAGCTTGCTCGTTAAATAAGAAGCCAGCTGAAAAAAAAATTGCTTTGATTTTAGTTAGATTTCAGCTAACAATTTGATTTTTGTTGTTAGTTTTTCCATTGCTGATTTCTGTTGAGAAGATCCAATGACTAAAACATGTGTTGCAACTACTTCCATGCTTTTATAAGCCTCTCAGGAACTCAGGAAATTCCAGGGAAGAAACTATGATAGGATATTACATGACCAATAAGTCCAGTCATTACATTGTCTTGCCACATTATATTTTACTGTCAAATGTTATCTCTGTTTTAGGAAGCGAAGGCATTTGGGAACAACTGCAACTACTGGTGCATCATGTAAAATCACAAAGTGGTTGCAATCGATGTTGAGGTGCTTAGAGCACACTGGTCCCAAATAATAACTGCGCAAAGTAAGGTCTGTTAAGACATGGCGAGTGAGTTTGGTGAGGAAAAATTCGACTGGCATGCAGAATATGGAATAAGAGCAGGGAGACTGTAAGTCACGCCTCATCCACCATCAGTGTCTAACCTCACATATTGGGAAGACTGATCAAAAATGTTCATAGATACAGTCACAAACTTTGTAGAAAAAGCTGCAGCTAATAAAACTGCAAAGGATGGACAAATATCGAATTAAAGTTGACAATGTGTGTCACTGTTATTTATATGTGTGAAGGCAGGTGAGTGAATACTTTTGGTAATAAAGTGCACAATAATGCCACTCATACAGTTTTCTGTATGAGTCTAAATGCTGAATGAATTGACTGTTAAAATTAAATAATCTTGTTAAATAATTTTTCATTCAAAATGAGTGTGGTATTTAACACATATATTTGATAATCACATATTAAATAAATAAATGAATGAATAAATGAATGAATAAATAAATAATTAGATATTGCTATTCGCCCCAAAACACAGGGAAGAAAATCCAGTGAATGATGTATAAAAGTTCCTTCACTTTCTCTTTTTCCTCCTCATTTTATGACAGATGAAAAATTGAATGCGGCAGAAATGTGAATGAGTTTCAGTAACTTTAACTTAAAAAACGAGAGGTGAGTGTTTCGCCTTTAAGAGTTAAGAAACTTGAAACCTTGTTTGCGCAACAATCAGTGCAGCTCATAGCCGCCAAAGTGTCTAGACTAGCACATGATGGTAGTCAGCCAATGGCTCCACCGCTCTCCTCGGGGGCCCCGTGTGCGTGTGTGTGTGTGCGTGCGTGCGCGTGTGTGTGTTTGAGTGAGGAAGACGGGGGGAGAAAAAGAAAAAGAGCGAGAAACGGAGAAAGAAAAGGATCTAGGCTGCAGTTTGGTTTAGATCTGAGCAGAGACGCAGGAGAGCTGTTCAGCCGCGGATCGAGCCTCTTCGCGTATAATTTGAACTCTCGTGGATGTTTTCTTTCTAATTATTATTATTTTGTTTTGTTGGGATTTAACGAGAAACATCTCAAGGATTGTGGACTTCTGGTGCATGGTTCCTGGGATTTTAATCGCACCGAAGTGGGCTACCTCACACTCTGTACCGGTGTAGAAAGTCGATCCGAGGCTGTTAAAAGTGTTTCGGGCTGTGACTTTATACCGTCTCTGGTTGAAGGGTACAGGCTTGGATTATGTTGCTGATCGTGCTATGATGTTTTATTCGTTCCTATCAAACACATAAACAGTCCATTCCGCAGCGATCTGCCGCAGTTTTTGGGTTATTTACTGTGAAATCAGCCGAATGCATGCATTTTAAACGGAATGCAGCAGTGCATTTGTTGCATGGTTTTCTTACTCTAGATGCAACAAAATAGCCGTCAGTCTAATGTTGCGGTTTTGCCACCTATGCTCTCCAGTTGGCTGTGCATGCGACTGCACGGCATTTCAGTGTCATTGATGTTTTGCAAAGACAGGAGTAGTATATCCGTTCAAGAATAAAGCCTCCCCTTCTAAATATTCAAGTTGTCGTATGTTCAGGACGAAACGCTCAGGTCTTGTGCGGCGACTCTGGAGAAGCCGTTTGATCCCAGATAAAGAAGGGGAGGATGGAGATGGCAGAAATAGTGAGGGCTGTAGGGACGATCTTTTTGGCAACAACCCAGAGAAAATTCCCAAAACGGAGTTCAGACCGATGACCCTCAGCGGGTCGTTTTTCGGGGACATAGGGAGCGTGTGCGCCGTGGAGAGCGGCGGCGGAGACGGCGGAGGTTTCGGCGGCTTGGGGGTCACGTCGGACCAAGATGCAGGCGCGTTGTGCGTCCCGGAGCAAGGGAGCCTCCGCTCCGTGCAGGACAGCGAGTGCAGGACGGTGACGTGCTGCTTGTTTAAAGAGCGGGACCACACCGAGGCGGCTCAGGGCACCAGGGATCCGGGGTCGTGCCACTTCATGCTGAGGAGCCTCGGACCGGGAGACGGCAGCAGCTCTCCCGAGGCGCAGGAGGCGATGCCACGCACTGTGTTGGAGCAGGAGCTGAAGACGGCAACGTACTCCTTGCTGAAACGGCTAAAGGAAAAGGCGCTTGATACCTTGCTGGAGGCGGTGGAGTCCAGGGGAGGGATGCCCAGCGACTGTGTTATGATTTCCAGGACAGAGTTAATCCTGGGTGGACATGTGGCATCCCCGCAGCTGCTTGTGTGCAAAGTGTACCGATGGGCTGACCTGCAGCACACGGCCCAGCTCAAACCGCTCTGTGAGTGCAAGAGCTTTGGGGCCCAGGACAGTCCAACCGTATGCTGCAACCCCTATCACTACAGCCGGCTCTGTGGGCCAGGTAAAGACACCTTTCCTCCAACCTGTTTGTCTGAAGCTGCTCTTTTCTTTCACTGGTCCTTGTTACTTCTTCTCAGTAAACACAAACTAACACCCAGGTGAACCAGAACCGACCCAATGCATAAGCGAAACAAGCGAAGCTCTAAAGAAACAGATATTCTCACATAGTACACTCTAAAATGAGCTAAGGGTCAGTTAGCTCTTTGCCAGGTCATAACCCTAAATCATAGCTAAACATGCCATTTTGTACCTGAACACTAACAATTTCATGTCCATGTGCACCACTGCAAATGAGTTTATTTTTTTACTGAAGCTGAGGACTGATTCTCACAAATTTCCCAGTTATGACATTATTTAATTGAGTTTTATATTAATCTCTAGAAACTTAGCATTACATTCTATCACCATTTTTTTGGCTCTAATCTTTTTCATTTTTGTTGATTCTTAGAAAATGTGACAAACAGCTTGTGAACATTCAGTCTTAATGCTGCTACAGTTTTAGTCACTTGTACCCTGACTTTTTTGTATGAATTGGTACTGGATATTGTTTTGTACTAATCACATGACATTCTGGAGAACTTAACTTCTTATATTAATATTTCATCCCCTCGTGTCCAGTCCGATCCATATTTATATTTGAAGCACTATCCAAAAAATACAAACTCTATTATTTACTTTTATTTACTTTGCTTCTGAGCTCCCGTTTGGGAACCAGAACCGTACATTTTTATAAAATATTATGTCACGATCCTTGATTGAACCAAATTAATTATCAGTGACTTGGAGATGCCATTTACTGGAGTCACAAAAACAAATTTTCTGACAGCTGTTGTCAAATTAGGCATCCAGCATCTCCTTGGAGGGTCTGAATTGATGCATGGTCAGTGGGAAACATCGTGCTGTTGACATAACCATTTTGTACTAGACTGAGTACAAAACAACCAATGCTGCAAGGTACAAAATGACAAAGGTGTGTAATGACCAGCACCCCTAAAAATGGGACATTTGTTGATCAGTAGGGATCTAATGAGATCCCATGCCACAAGATCCCCTAAAAATGTTACATTGTATTCTGTCCTGTCCCACCCTATTCAGTTAGTGTCTCAGTATGACTATATCTGTTTAAGTAATTAGCCCTGGCTATAAGGGCAAGTGCATTATGCTGGACACTCTCAATTTATGTTATGGACTTTTAATTAAGTTTAGAAAGGTCCTTAACTTTGCCAGCTGAGTTGACAAACCAGTCTGATAATGACTTTTGCATCTTTTATCAAGAAAGCTTTCATTACCTTCAAATTGTTAATAAGCTAGAATTTTGGGCACCTGGAACAAAACATAAACGGTGCAGAGATACAATCAAAACTTGAAACTCTGTAAAAATGCTACAACTGAGTAACCCTTAGCAACTAACCAAAGAGTTCTGTCAGTTTTCTTAAGGAATTCAGTCATGTTTTGTAATTTAAAACCCTGAGTGCTTAATGAAATCTTTGTTTCTGGAAAACTTTGTTAAAGTCTTGTCCTGTTCTCAAGGCAGTGATATTGTGCTTTGTCTTCCCTTTGTTAGTTGAATTTATCATTACACAACTAAGTTCAGCAGTCCTTAAATAGCAGTATCAGAATTTCTAATGTGTTATGCACTAAAAGAACAACTGCTGGCTGTTTTTTTTATGGTTTCTCTTAAACCTGGACCCTTCTTTCCAACTTCACCATGTTTTCAAAAATGCTGACAGTGGTGGAAAATGTTTGATGTTAGGCAATTAAAGAAGTGATCGCCCAAATCAAATTCTGCTTGAGACCTTATTGAACTCTGAACTAGCTCTGAGGTGAAGGCTGAGCAGCATAGCATGTGTCAGCACAGTGTGCTACGCTTTTTTATGGTCCAGTGTATTCAGGAGAGCATTACCGTCACCAGTTAACTCTCAATGAGCAGGTAGAGTTAAACCCAAACGTCTAATGTTGCATCATATCAGTGCATCGAAAACGCAACGTACTGCTATGTTTGCTTGTTGCAAGCATAGCAGTACGTTTATCCATCTCACAATCAATGAACTGTGTTGTGTGGTGCCAGTAGCTCCGGCATAACCATTGTCCTATGGTCCTACAACTGATGAGGGCCCAGGAATGGGGTGGTATGTGTTGGTTGTATGGGCCACTTTTATATCGGGCCACTTTTATTCAAACAGCCAGATCTGCTGCATCTCAGCATTTCTGAGCTGTCCCACATCTAATAAGGCTGAAAATTGGCTGAAAATTGAATGTAGAGCAGCAAATTAACAGATTTTCATTTTTTCACTTCTTTCGCTGAGATAAAGCATTTTTGGCCTCTCGGCTGCTTCACACACAAAACATAAGATTTAGACCTGATTCCAGTTTCAAACAGCCAAATCTGCTGCTTCTCAGCATTTCTGATCTGTCCCACATCAATATTACACCAACCCATGTAATATTATTCAATGGAAAAAAGGCATGAGGGAATCTGAAATGTCACAACATAACTATGAGGAGATTAGTCAATTTATTGCCTTCATTATCTTCTCAGATTTATCAACTTTTTCTATCAGAAAAAGTTTGGAAAAAGTTTTGGACTATTTTGATACACAGAGAAGAAGATCTGAGATTCTTGTGTGATTAAATGGATTTTACCAAAATTATCTGCCCTGTCACATGAGCAATTTTAAACTGTCTTTTAATAAGAACTTGCAGTGTTATAACACTCATTTGAGACAATTTGGCTGTGCTCAAAAGAAAATGTAGAATCTCTCTGACTTATTAGAGACTTAGATGCCAATACTTGATTATTCCCCAAAACACAGAACAACGCATCTATGGATTTCATTCAACATTTTGTTCATTTTACTTTTGTGTTGTCATTAAAACAGTTTTGGTGAATAACTTAAAAATTGACAGTAGCTCACTGCAACAAGGTGTAGACAGGATTTAATTGCTTTATATTATGAAAAGCAACAAATATCAATGGAGATGCACAAAATAAATCAACAAAAAACATCCAGTGAGTGGAAATGGATAGTTTCCCCTTAATTAGCTCTAAACAGTGATTGCATGCTGAAAAGTTAGAATGTTTCTTTTTTCTAAAAGACACATCAAAACTAAGAACTTCTATCATTTTCAGCCTGTAAACACATCAAGAAACAGCAAGTACTTTGATACATTTATTTAAGCTGTGTAAAACTCTGTGTAAGTATAAAGATATGTGCTTTAATGTGCAACCTGTAATCCTTTACTTCCTGTTGAACTTAAACTGCTAACTCTATCAAATTACGAAGAGCACATTTTTTTTTCCTGTATTGTGTTGTAGTCCTTTGAAAAAATATCAGAGTTGAACTCTTCCGGGTAAAGCTAAGAGAAAACTACAAATCAGGAAAGTCAGTTTTATATTTACAATAATGTCATCTGTTAGATGTATTTATTATTAATTTGCTTTTGATGCAAAAAGAAAAATTGTGCAAAATAGTATTCCTTATTGCTGTACTTCTCTTTGCAGAATAACACTAGTATAGCAAGCTGATATTACTTTCTCTTTCCTGTAATTAGCTGAGTAACATATAAACCATCTATAGATTGCCAATTGTACTGTTAGACAGGACATACAGTTGGTTAAGACACATTCCCTGGATGCTCATTATCATGACATTAAACTGTAGGAACGGTATAATAGACATTTTAGACGGTGTATTTTAATCAGTCCATGTGTTTAAGCCTGAATATGTCAGAGGCTTCAGTGTATCTGTTTTAAGATAAATTTCTGAAAGCCTGCCTCGTGTGTTGCTGTTTAGCCTCACCCACGGATTTAGACCTGCTGCCCAACAGGTCACTTTCAGTTGGGGTGTGTGCGGGGGTGTGCGTGTGTGTGTGTGTGTTGTGAGCTTTCCACGGCAGAGCCTCGCTGACCTATATTAAACAGATTAAGTTTTGGCAGGACCGAGAGTGTGATTTGGAAAACCTTAAACGCTGGGCCACTCAACCCCAGTGACCCGATGACAAGGCTTGGTATCGTGTGTAGAGATGTGAGTGTCAGTATTTCTGTCTCCTCGCTGGCACATGGGGCGGATTTTCCATAAAATCTACGTTTATTAGAGCCAGCTGGTTATGACAAGCACTTTTAAAGTCACAGAGCCAACAATATCACAATCTGTATTGAAGCAAAGCTGAAAAACTAATGTAGCTTTTGTGCTCTTGTTCTTACATATACTGTTTATTGTAATCAAGGTATGGTAACTTAAATGTTGGCTGATAAACTATAATTAAAACATTATTTTTGGGAAACATTTCACTTATCTAGAAATGTAGATGTGAAATCATGCCATGTGAGCTTCCTTCCCAGTAAAACATCCAAGATGAATTGGAAGCAGAGTGAGAGAGGCATGTACCCCATATTGGGACTAAAGCTCGTAGTAGACATAGCTCACATGCACTCATGCGTGGCCCAATAGAACTGGTATTTCTTTCACGCTATTCAAGAAGAGACGCTTTGAATCCAGGCTTTAATCGCTTCTTTTGACACTCTTTGTAAAAAAGGGGAAAGATAGAAATAGAGTGGTACCAAATGTTGTTTTTCAGCTAGAGGAGTAATTTTTGATTGAATAATAGTTTAATCATATGTGAGACTCTGAAGCATGTCTAAAATAGTTTGAATTGCAGTACTGGGACACACTAGTTTTTAAAGAGTTTATATAACCTGTAGGTAGAGATCTTATTTAACTTCAAGTGGACAGAAAGTTTTTCCCTTTTAATTCGCCAGGCATTATACTTTTGGAATGAGATCAGTTTCAAGTTGCACTTTAAAAGCCCTTTTTGTCCTGAGGAGGTCCCCTCATGCTATTTAGGTGAAGGAGTGGTGATAATATACAGTTTGCATACTGCTGGCGCCAGACTGACTAGCTGTGTATCTGAGTGACTGAGTTCAGATCCTGGCAATTACTGCCGCCACTCTTAAAGGACCCGCTGCTATTATGCTTTCCTCCTTCCCATTTTCCCTGTAGGCGAGGTCACAGCATGCTCACAAAGTTTTCTTTCCTTTGTGCTCTGCCTCTTGTGCAAGCTTCTCTCCATTTCTTCGCTTTTTATTAGATACAAGTGGGCTCTTTGGGCGGAGTGGCATTAAAAAGCAGAGTTTTGGTCATGTTTAATAAACTGCTAACTCCAGGTTATGGCCAGACAGTGGTCTGCATCAATTAAATAATACATGATTAAACAACAGCAACAAAAGTTTTCTGTTGAGTTTATTAGCATTTTAACTAGCTTGTGAAATAAAAGATTTGTTTTTATACTGTGCAGATGTAGCCTGGGCTGAATTTGATATGTTGTCTTGCGTTGAAGCTCTTGTTGTGGCTTGAATTCAATTCTGCAACTGTGGCCTTTTTTTTCTTTGCTCCTTTGAAAGCTAAACAGAACTAATTTAATATTATTTGGTAATTACTTACATATAGCTAATTCTAAATATTCCACTTACCATTTTCATCAAAGCTTTTATCTTTTCAGAAACAATGTCATACTACATGGTCTATTTTATTCCCAGAAAAAGTTCTATGTTACTTTAAATGTATATATAACAAAAAGATACTTCTTAGATTATTAATGTCATGGTTTTGTGTTGCAGAGTCACCTCCACCACCGTATTCGAGGCTTTCCCCGAATGAAGAGCACAAGCCACTGGGTAAGACACAAATACTCGGACGAACTTTTTAGCCACTGAATTTTTCAGAGCTTTCTGTAATACCTGAAGTATTCATATTTAATTTTTTCTCGTAATATAGTCACGTCATTTACAAACAGATTCAGCTTTATTGGCCAACACTGTGTGCACAAACAAGGGATTTAGCTTTTGTTCAAGCGCTCACGCCATACAGACATTAATTATAAATATGTAAAACTTGGAGGAAATACAATAAAGAGTAAAGGAAACAGTATGTAAGTCCATGTGTATGTACAAAACCATATATTAAAAATTAATATATGAACACCGTTCATTCAGTATTTTTACATATTGAACATTATATATTGATTTAATTATATTAGCCACAGCAATATCATTTTAAAATTGGCTTTTAAAAAGTTAGCTTACATTACTCGTCAGACAACAGCTGCGACTAGAAATAGAGGTGAAGTTTAGTGGGTAAGCTGCAAAGCAGATGCCAATAGTGTTGTCATCTAAAAATCATAATATTCCAGTAGCAGTTGTACACTCTTTTATCTGATTTGTCACTCAGGTATCCAAAATTCTGTTACACTAACAGTTTAAAAGTTAGTGAAGGCTTCTTCAAAGCTAATTTAACTGAGTGCTATTAGTCAGCTTAACGAGAAGTCTTTATTTCCCAATTCGTCAAAATAAGAGTCTTAAACATGGACACAGAGTGCTATGCTTAAGCAATCACCTTCTCATCATGGGCTCATAATAGCTTAATGAGCAACTAGTTAGTGTTTGTGTCAAGACAACCATTGCCACAAAGAAAAAGGTTGTGGCGCTTTTATATTGTTGGATTCATTACAATGCGGTTGCTAACAACATCAGATAATGTCATTTTTTTGACTAGGAGTGCATCTTCATGGATTTTGAAGGGAATAAAAATTTGTTTCAGGGAAAACAAAATGACAATGGCTGGAACCCAAATTAGACTTTTTTTTTGTGTGGTTGAAGAGGAAGAAAAAGGAATCAGGGAAACCAGATCACTAGATCAAACTAAATGTGGTTTTGAAAGAATGAAATACTGAAATAGTATCAGGATTTTTATGGAACATTGTGCCTAAATTGGTACTTTTTAGACCAATGATTCAACAGCATGTCCCTTGTAAGAGGGAATAACCAATAACCATACACCAAAGAACACAAACAGCCTAACTCGGGGACACTGTTTTGGTGTTCTTTGCTGCTACATGATCTGATAAACATATAAATCATAAAAAAAGAAAGATGTGACAAAGACACAGTGTACTTTCCGTAACGATAATGATTCCAGGAATATTTCAAAATTAATTAAAATCAGGATTCTGTCCGGTTACATCTTATTGAAGAAAACCTCAGTCCTGGACTCAAATCACAGTGAGAGCCTTTGATGGGACTGTCAAAGCGAAATGGAAAATAACAATTAAGGAGCAGGGAACTTTTGCATAGCTGAAATCAGATAGAAGTTGTCAAGTTCATATGAGACTACAATTAATTTCTTTAGTAGGTCAAATATGAGTTTATCTAATTCTCGACTTATCTTGTTATCCTAGTTCTTTTATTAATCTTTGAGAAAAAGCTACAAAAAAATCAATAAATCACCCAGATATCTAGCGATAGATTTATTCTGAATGACTTCCATTCATTGCTTTTGCCCTTTTTTGGGAAAAAATGCACTGTCTTTCAAGTTAAAAGGTTTTATTAATCATTTTGGTCTACATATTGTTTGATGGAAATTTGGAGCCTGATCATTTACAAGAGCTGCAAACCTCATTTCAGTTCAAGTTACAAGCACAATTTGAGAGAATATTAACACTTGTTGTTGATGGTATGATGAAACCATGTGGTGTTTTTGGACAAACACCACATGTTGGTGTGAAATTTGCACATGTTGAAATGATTTTTACAGAGTACCAAAGAGCTGCTATCTCAGTAGTCTTTCTTGTTTCTACCTTGCAGATCTCTCAGACTCCACTTTGTCGTACACTGAAAGCGAGGCAGCCAGCTCACCAAACATCACCCCAGGAGAGTTTTCAGGTGGGTCTGTTTACAACTTTCATTGGCCTCCAAATAGGGACTCCCAAAAGAAGGTTTTGACCTTAAGGTCGTGATTAATGATTACATGGAGGTTGTCAACAAAGAACGGCCAATCTGTAAATACTGAAGTAGTTTCTCAAACAAAGACATCTTTTGAGAACTTTGAACATTGAAGAGAGGACATTTATTTATTCCAATTTTATGTGATAATAATCAAGGGAAAGGAAAAATTAACACATGGCTTTCAAACTTTTCTACAAATTCAAAAGTATTCTATGCAACTATATCCATCTCCCTGAGCCGATACTTTGTAGTACATCACTGCGATAAAAGCTGCAAGTACTTCAGGGTATGTTTTTAGAAGCTTTAAATATCTACAGATGGAAATCTTTCCTAGTGTTCTTAACTTAATAGTTCAAGCGTCAGAATGGATGGAAAACTTCTATAAACATCAATTTTCAAGTCTTGCCATGAGTCCTCAGTCAGTTTTAGGTCTGGAATTTGCCTGGGCCATTCGAACACATGAATAATGGCGTGATGTAAACCACTATGTTATAGTCCTAGTAGTATGTTTACAGTTATTCACCTTCTCATAGGTAAATCTTTACCTTTGTTTCCACTCTTTTGCAGTCTTTAACAGGTTTTCCCTTCTGAATAGAAGTATATTTAGCACTATTCATCTCCTCATCAACTTTAACATTAGTTTCTGTCCCTTGCTGAAGATCAGCATTCCCACTGCATGCTACTGTCACTACCATGTTACAAAATGGGGATGTTGTTCTTAAGTTGATATGCGATTTTTGTTTTTGTCTTTTCTGACCAGAGCAGCTTCTTCCTTTCAAATTTACCTGTCGCCTGCATGACTCGTGACAAACTGAAAATCGGACTTCTGATGTATTTCTTTCTACAATAGCTTTCCTCCAGCCTCTGTTTCAGAAATCTCACATTTGTAGTGTACAGCATTGAGAGATTCTCCCATCTGAGCTGTGAATTTTTGCAACTCCTTCAGAATGCTTCTCTAAGGAATGTTCTCCTTGCTCCGCCTGTTGACATGGCTTTGTAGGTTTGCAGTTGTGCCATACCTTTTTTGCTTTTTATGTTATTAATTAACAAGATATGTTTAAAGGATGGAATATTGTTTTTGAACATTAAGCTAACAACATCACTCCTCAATTGTTGACTGTGTTTCTAGGATTTTGTGATGCTGTTTGCCCTCTAATTGTCTCTAACTAACCTCTTAGATTATATACTGTGACTAAAGGTAGATTCTTAATCAGAGAACTGGCGAATTGTAAGGGCATCTGGTTGCACTGGATTATATTAAGGGGTACCAGAGTAAAGGTTAGTGCATGCAGTTACACGACACACTTTTTATGCATTATTCAATTTCTTCTTCACAATTAAACTTGGTCTATCGCACAACAATCTGAGTAAGATAAATTGAAGCTTGTGGTTATAACATGGCAAAAAAATGAAGAAAATAAAAGAATTACCATACAGTGAAACCATACAGTGCATGTTAAATGCACTGTATGGTTTCAAATTTCTATTTGTAGTGTTTAATGGTAAGACGGAGTATATTAAAGTGAATGTAGGTTCTTATCATTTGATAATTTTTATTATACTACCAGATACATGCCAGTAGATACATGATGTTTGCAAAATCATGTATCTACTGGCAGTTGTGTTGTTTGACAGACTGTGTTGTTGGTGATCAGTGTGCTGCTTATGCTTTATTTTTTGATTGAATTGCAAGTTAAATCCTAATTTATTTGTAAATCAGAGTTTCAGCTCAGTAATAAATATATGTGTGAGGAACACTTTGATCACAGAAGTTGAGCTTTGGGTTTTAGTCTTCCTTCTTGCTTGTAAAATAGAAGATTACTATTAAAGTTCAAGTTTCCTGAAGTTTTCCAGAATGTGCATTGCAGAAGTTTAATTTTCAAGTTGTACTTTATCACATTAAGGACCATTTAAAGAGAAAGGTTTCATTGTAAGCAGTGGAGGGGTTCAAAGGGGCGTGTGCTCTGGCTCTAGCGCTGGCCTTCCTTCTTCTGTTTTTCTTACAGAAATATTTGAGGGGGATCAAACCGTAATAAGATCCAAGATCGCTCTGAAACAGACACACACACTTAGTTTTCCATATGCATGTGGGCAGACCCACTTCCATGCATAGCTCTGTGTAACCTGACTGAGTGGGCTGAGGGGAGGGGGTTAGAAATGGAGTTCCCTCTGTGAATGTGACCACACCAAAGGAGAGGGTTGGAAATCCTCCTGTCCTCCTGATTTGAAATGAAACACTCCCTTCTCCTGGTACAGTAAGCATGCCTTTCATTCTCCCATTCATGAAAGGGTCACATCCAGCATCCACAGGATCAAACGAACACTCAGTAAGAGCCCTGGCTCTGGAGCTGGCGAGGACCAGTGTTTCCTGTTAAAGGGTCTACCGTGGCTCAGCGGCCCGGACACTGAGACGTTGACATGGTTACCTTGCAGAGATGTATTAAGTCAGCAGAACGCCCTCCTCCTTCGCAGCACGCACAGGCTGTCACCACCTCAGCATGGCCCGGCGACACTCCCTGAGTCAACAAATGAGGGGCTTGTCAGAGCGCGCACCACAATTCCTCAGAGGCTCTGGTGAGGGAGGATCAAGACATGCAGGGCTTTGGTTTCTTCCAGCTATATTGCTGTTTGCACAGGCCAGTTTAGATCACACTGCATTGGTACACTCAGCTCTACGGGCTTAAGAAAGTGAATCACTACTTTGGTGCTACACATGATGTTCTTTTGTTTAGAATATTTGAATTTGAATTAGATGTAAAGCCATTTTTCAAAAAGGCATCTACTGCATTTACTCAAAGTCCTGGCATCGAAATGTATCCACTTAAGGCAGAGACCTTTTCTCTTGCAAAAATATTAATAATCCTCAAATCTTTTTCATTTTGCCAAACTATATCCCTTTAATGAATTCAGTTTTTTACACAGAATAAAGCTGAATTAGGAAGCGGAAGAGAAAAAAAAAATCACGGATCAACTTTTATTTCACAAGTTAAAACCTTAAGAGTGTGTCCTTCGTTTTTTTTTAGGCTTCTGAGTCAATCTCAACTGTTCCTGCAATTACAACTGTAGTTACTTTGCTGTACAAAGTAACTTTTGAGATTGGCAAAACCAGTTTTGCACATCTCTAGACTGGAATGTTTGCCCATTGATCCTTAAAAATAGTTCAAGTTCAGTCACCTTTAAACCATAGTTTGTGGAAGAATTAGTTTTCAAGTCTTTCCATAGATTTTGAAAAGAATTTGGGTTTGGACTTTGAGGAGAATACCAAAATAGCATGATTCTGCCACCACCGCATTTCAATGTGGACATGAATTGGTCAGGGTTATATGTAGTATTAGTTTTCCAGCATACATTAGGTTTTTTAGGTAGGCCATCCAAACAAAACTGAATGAGTTGTGGTTGTAATGTGACAAAACATTAAAAGGGATTAAGTGGTATAAATGACTTAGTGAAGGCATTGTCTTTTGTTTCTTTTCTTTTTCTTTTTTTTTTTTTTGCAGTATTCTGTGATGAAGATCAAAGCTAACTACAGCATGCCTTTGTGTAACCAGAGTTGTTCAGGATCCACACTCCAACTGTCATGCAAAAACAAGTAAACCTCTTGAAACCCCAGTCTTGGGGGCATTAGCTAGGTGGGGTGTTGTCAGATAATCAACTTCTGTTAGCAGCCCAGGGCTACAGAAATACCCAGTGAGCATTCTTCTGCATCACACAATGGCAAAGAAACAGATCGGAACTGGTTGGTGTTCTAGATAAGCTTGTTCTACCACTTTTCAGAGTATATTCAGTGGAATTTGAATAGCAATTCTCTCAACTCACTGCCTTGTTGTGAAATGTCGTAGTTATTAATCGCATGGTTCTCCATGAGTATGTTACAGCATTTTTACAATATTTCTTCTGCCACGTTTTGTAGGCATTTTGACTATTTCCAGTTGTCAAAAATGTATGTATTACTATATTAGCACCAGTGGATCATGTTCTCAGCTCTGTACCCTGGCTATAATATACCCCAGTGTGTGAGGGAATGTGGTTTTCCTGGTCCTGCTCTCCTGCTCTGCCTGCACAAAGCTGGGGCTTCGTTTTGTTGGCATCAAAATTAAGCCTTTTGAAGTACGTCTCATTGCTTCCTGTATGACTGTCCGAAGGGAGGTTTACACACACTGACGTTTTGTCCTGTTGCATTGTCTCTGACATCGGGAGCTCTTTAGGTTTGTCACTACTGCTCACCAGCTGTTCCACTGAAAATAGGAAGCCTAGGTGCAATGTTTCTGTCTCTTGCAAAGGTGTTGATATACTTCAACCTTCTCTGCCTTTTGCATCACATCATATGCATAAACTTCTTTGGCATTTTATCCAGTATATTGACACAAAATGGATTTGAAGTGAAAGGAAAATGACTCTTAGCTTTAATATATATATATATGCATATATATATATATATATTTTATATATATA